>CP053464.1:23329049-23532124 GCA_022644695.1 Cenchrus purpureus
GAACCGAACCGATCGGTTAGGTATTTACCAAATGCCCAGCCATTTATCCGGTCGACGGAACCGGTCCCGGACATATCGCTGAATCGTCCGGCCTGTTCCTAGCTTATTGTCAATCAAAATTCAATTTTGAATTTGAATTCAAAAATAAAAAAATTCTCAAAAATTCTTAAAATACTTCAAGGTCCTACTAATCTAATAGTGTCAAAATTGTTCAAATATTCGTTCATTTAGTATACTTTGCGCGCATTAGAATTTGAAAAAAAAAGAAAAAGAGAAAACAAATGGCTTGCTCAACTTCTAATGCACGTAAAAATACTAAATGCACTAATATTTGAAAATTTTTGACACCATTAGATTCTACACATCTTGAAATATTTTTAGAATTTTTCTTTATTTTTTAATTTTTAATTCAAATTTGAAAATACGTCAAATTCTTCACTGTGTCGATTTTTTTTGTGAAATTTACCGGTAACCGGTCAAACCGGAGCGGCTAACCAGTCTAACCGACCTGCTAACCGGTCCGAACCGTTGAACTATGATTTTGGTTTGAAATTGAACTCAACCGGTTTTTTGGTAACCGGTCTAACGGACCGGTTAGCCGGAACCGTGACAAGCGGTTTGGTATTCCGGTTGGGAAAGAAAACCCTCGGTGGACGCCATGTCTCGAGCGGTCCAGATCCGCCTCATGTCTAATCCAAGGAGGGTTCTTCTTGCTCGCCGTCAGTAGCCCAAGGCCGCGGTGCTCGCTGGCGGCTGCCGTGGCGAGAGCTCGACCAGAGATCAAACGGTGTTTCCCGGAAGTGCCGCCCACCCGGGCTCCAGCGAGGTATGTCCCGTCACCGGACGCGCCGGCGCTAGAATAGGGCGGTGTGAGCGTGACCCGGCCCGCAGTTGGCAGCTAACAGCAGCCGGAGGCCATCCATGACGCCCGCCGGCTCAAAAGCGGGTTGGATGGTTGGTCCTGCATTGGTTCGCCGGGCCTGGAGTGGAGAGCAGAGCACCGGCTGCGGTGCGACCAGCAAACAAAGACGCGTTCGTGGAGACGCTAGCTTCGCGTGCGCCGATGCCATTGTTGCCATCCTCAAGCGCCGCTTTGACTTGAGAAAGATCGAGCTGAGCTCACCGACGGCCTGCGTTTTCAAGCTGGATGTATACATACCGTGCGTGAGTGCGTCATCGCCGATTACGTGCCAACAACAGCAAAGATATAGATGTTTTTAAACAAATGAAGCACATGGAGTCATCGGCAGCAGATAAGACACTACTAGGAAAGAGACTTTCGTCTCAGTAAAAATAACATTAGTACCGATTTTGTTTGCCCCGCACTAATGTTACAAGAACGGTACTAATGTCCCGCACTAAAAGGAGGCGGACGTAGCCATCCTGTGGCAAACATTAGTACCGGTGAGAACTAGCCCATTAATGTATCCACATTATGGCTAGTTCCCACCCCTACTAATGTGGTCAGGCCACATTGGTACCGGTGGAACTAACCCCGTGACACGCGGACACATTGATACCGGGCAAAAACAACACCGCATTAATGCATACTGCCACAGAGACGCCTGCCGCACGCCTGCCTCGACCCCTCGATCCCCCCACCCCCTTTCCTTTCTTCATCCGCGCATTGTGAGCTCCTACACTTAGAAAAATCCCTCCCCATTCTTCACTCCTTACCCTTATCTCTCACCTCACCTTCTCTCCCCGCACATGGCGGCCGGGCACGCCCATGGCGCGACCAGGCGCACGGCCGCGTCGAGGCCTGTGGCGGGCTGGCCATGCCGGGCGCGGGGGCGGGATTCTCCCGAGGCCGGCGGTTGTATGCCGCGTCAGCGGGCGGCGCTGTGGCGACGGCCGCGGATCCGCCTCACGTGCCAGGCAGGCAGCACGCGCGATCCGCGCACGGCTGTCCATCCCGTGCTGTATGGCGCAGGAGGCTCGCGCGGAGGTCGGCTGAGCCCGCGCCACGGGCGTAGCTCGTTGTTCATTGTGTTTTTTTGATTTTGTTCTTGTGATTTTTGTGAATCGATTTTGTACTGTGAATCTTGTGATGGTGAATCGGATTGTTCTTGAGATGGTGAATCTTGTGATGAGATGAGTTGAGAATCTTGTGTTGTGATTTCTGTGATTGTGTGATGAGATGAGATTGAGATTGAGAAAATAAATAAAAAGAAGAAAAGAAAAAGAAGGGACGGAGGGGAGAGACGACAGACGGAGGGGTCGGTGACGAGACCACCGGACCTACAGACGGGGTGACGGAGATGACGGGAAGCGACATTAGTACCCGTTACGTGAGCCGGTACTAACGTGGAGATAACATTAGTACCGATCAATACCGGTTTGGAAACCGATACTAAAGGGGGTTTGCCTAGTAGTGAGAGATCAGATATATATTTACACACGTCATCGTCATCATCAGTCCGTCGTTTTGCCTTATCGCCTGTACATACGACGATCATATCGAAAAGCATTTCCAACCTTAATTATTGTGTTGCCATTTCGTCGGACGTAGTAGTGATGACTAGCTAGCAAAATGATTTAAGCAACAGGCACGGATGGGTCAAGAGTATCAAATGCTCTTATGCTCATATATAATGAATTGATATATTCTGGTGAGAGACGAGCAGAGGGGTTAGAGAGGAGCCACGGGATATTTTTTTAATTTTAACCTTTTTAAATTTTTTATATTAAAAATCCGTCGCAAAATTTTTTTGCACCAGGTGACCCTTTGCCGCGCTAGGGACGTGGCGCGAGCCTCTCTGCGCCACATGCGGTGGCGCGGCAGAGGTGCTCATCAGGCCGATCGTCAACCTCGGGTGACATGCCAGCTCTGTAGCGCCACATGCAGCGGCGCGGCAGGGCTGAGCATAGAGCCGCGCCGCAGCTCCCCTTTCTTCCTCCTCCTTCCTTCTCCCCGCCGAGCCCGAGCTGCACACTGGGCAAGCCGCCTGCAGGCCGCCACCCCAACCCGCTGCTTTGGGGTAGGAAAAGTGTGAAATCGATCCCCACATCCTTAGGAAGGTATTCCCCTATATAATCTTTTGTTTTACCGCTTGATTTGTTAGGTTTTGCATATATAGGTGAGCTAGGGTTTGGTAATAAATTGAAAATTTGATGTGGTAGATGCTCGATGAGTTGAAAGTGATGCTTTAGGTAGTTGTTATACTCGCTCGCCGTATATTGTTAGTGGAGAATAAGTTGTATTACTAGATTTTCTTATATTTGTGTGGATTGTTAAGTGTAGGTTAGATTTTTAAGTTTGTCGAATGTACCTAGGAAATAAAACTTATTGATGTTAATTTCAAATTTTTTGTTGCAGGATAAGTAGCCATGAGCCTCCAGAATCCACGTTATTATGCCATTAAAAAGGGTAAGGAAGGTTTCGAAGAGTGGGATGAAGACGCTCACGTGCCTCGAGCTCTCCACATGCCCAATTGTTTATGTGGTGTGCCAGCTTATGTGAAACAGTCTAGGTGTGCTACAACTGCTGGTAGAGCGTTCTACTGTTGTTGGATTAGGGAGGAACCACCCCCGGCAGCTCCTTGTTGTTTCTTGCAGTGGATAGATGGGCCTGACAAGTTTGATCCTAGGATCGTTTGTTCCCATATGCCAGACATGTGTTGAAGCCATATGATCAGTTTCAACGATGGGTTCCCCCTCCACCCAATCCTCCACCGATGAGCTATGAGGAGAAGAAGTTGGCTGCCATCGAGCGAGTTAAGAACCCTCCATTGTGTCATTGTGGAGTGTGTGCCTATCTTCAACGGCCAAACATTGAAGCCCAGAAAGTTTACACCATTCTTTCGTTGCTCGCTAAAGACTCTTGTAAGTAAAATTCATATTGTTCTTATCATTTGAGTTATATATTTGTGCATGGCTAATTTGAGTTCTTATGATTTGAGTTGTATATCCTGCATTGCTAATTTTAGTTCTTATATTGAAATTTAGAGTGGTGGCCTAGTTGTGACTTCAATGAGTACATACATGGACGAAGATCCGAGTGGCCAACCAAGTCAAGTGAAAGACTTTGAGTCGGGACGAGCCTGGCCTTGTGCTTGAGCTATCCACCTTCACGGTGCAAGTGCGGGATACTAGCCACAGAAGGTGTTGTGCCATCCGAGCTTGGTTTTGGGATGTTTTGTGGCAACACTTATGGAGACTATTGGGTGAGCATCTTGTCGTCTCATTATTTCGTTTTGTTAGCACAATTGATGTTGTCTTCATTGTGATTTCATTATGTATGATACGACATTTGTTTTTTCAGGAGGGAAGGACTTGTGGACCGGAGCAATTTAGTGGTCGACATGAGTTAATGTTACAGTTGAGCCGCACTTCTGAACCTGGGAGGCGGTTACATACTGAAAAAATTAGAAACAAGATAAGAGCAAAACACGGTGTCCCCTTACCGGAAGCTGAGGATCTTAGTGGTCCAATTTGTGATGAAATGGTTCATGAAACAGGAGTGCAGCTGGAATTTGTAGTTGGTTACTACAACTACGAGAAGGTTGTGGCATATTGGCGTCGTAACCGGCAGAAGTTCTTCGATCGTGGCATACGTCCGACCGGCTGGAGAAGAGTGAGAAGAGGTGAAGGAAGAGGTGGAAGGCATCGAGAGAGGTCGAGGAGAGGTGAGGTGAAGCGCAGGATCGTGGGAGGATGAGGAGACTATTGGTGCAGCTTTATTGTGTTAATTGCATGTGCTGTAGTGGACTATTTGTCAATGAACATTTGTGTTTCGTTGTGTTGTATTAATTGAACACTTTGTTATGTTTGATGTAGTTGTGACAATTTGAAATTGGCCAATGTTGTATGAATGGACGTTTTATCTATGATTCATGTTGGTGGTAATGCTGATGGTCATGTATAAGAAATTGTTTTTGCCACTTCAGACGGGAGCCCTATGAAATCAATTGCAATGTACGGATATCCACTGAGAATACTGCATGATGAGAAACCTGACAGGCTATGTAGTAGGGTAGGTTGTGTTTTCTCAGACTCAGAAGCCATGTAGTAGGGTAGGGTATATCGTAGGGTAGGGTGTGTTTCTTCGGATATGTGTTCCCCCATGGATCGAATGGCCCACCACCTCTTCTCTTTTCGTATATATGTCACCCTTCACTTCCAGCATTGTTGCTCACAACAAGCAGCAATGGATACTTCTCTTGGTCCAGACTTGTGGACCGAACAGGATCCTGAGTGTAAGGAGTACTTCCCACCAAGAGAGAAGAGTTCTTTCCGATCCTTGCGTGATGTGAGACCGTATGATTGCAACAAACCAGTGAAGTGGCCCAGATGCATGCATAATGAGTTGTGCGTAATGCAAGTTTACGAGGGAGTTAGGCTTTACTACTCTGGTCGTCGCTTTTGGCACTATCCACGTGCGTGGGTAAGCAACACTGAGACATGAGTTTTTGGATCAAATTTTTTTGATACATTACATAGTATTGGTATTTGCAGTACTCCAATGACCCAAACAACTGCGGTTTCGCGACATGGGTCGATCCGCCTGCTATTCATCCATATGAAGAGTACATCACGTACTTAGAAGGACGATCGAAGTGAAGCATGACCTCACGAGGCCGAGTCATCCCAATCCACCATCTAGCGACGACGCGCTATGCAGCTGCACATGCCACAAGAAGAAGACTCCACCGTCAACTCCATCCACACCATCTTCACCCCCAGCTCCACCCCATTTGGGTACTACTACATGCCGTCCCAGCATTCGGGAGGCTCTATGATGTCCGGACATTTCTCATCCCAGTGGATTACGAGTGTTTCAATCATTTTCTAAATTTCCCTAAGGCATGTGTGGACCTGCAAACTGCGGCTGTTTAGGAAGATTATTAGCTGCTGTAACATGCCATTTTCAACTTTGTGTTTCTTATGTACCTGTGCTACCCTAGTCAAACCCTAGCCTGCTTGGAATCCATAGCCTTTTCAGTGATGCATCATGTCATGTACCCGTTTTGATTTGACAACACCCTGAAAAAAGCTTATGTACCCGTGCTGACATTGCCAAATGAAATGATTGGTCACTTTGGCGGTGTGTACTTCTCCCACTACAAGTGCTGCAGTTGTCCAAAGCATCTTTGAGTCTACAATAATGAGAATTGTTGACATGAGAGAATCGTTTTTTACAACAACATGAGGGAAGCATTACATCCATAGGGTTCTCGTGGTTGCTCATCACTGCTAGCAGACGTCTACACCTACGACCCTGAAAAAAGCTTATGCAGGCAGCAGTGAGCCATCATTTCAGTGGCATTACTGAAAAGTCTATGGGAGTACGAATCTCTAGGCTTTTCAGGGTGCCATCATATCGTGTACATTTGCCATGACCATTGTTTTGACAACACCCTCGCCATTGCTACTTCATTTCACAGTGCCTTCACATAACAAGTTTGCAGTGGCATGCATGGCACATGTGCCAAATCTAATCCTAGCATGCCTTAGGGAATTAAAATCATACAAGTTTGCAGTGGCATGCATGGCACATGTGCCAATACTAATCCTAGCACGCCTTAGAATTTAAATCACACAAGTTTGCAGTGGCATGTACACATGTGCCAATACTAATCCTAACATGCCTTGTTGAATAAATAAACTAGCAATGGCACCTGCGATACATAACATGAATCATTCGCCACGTTTCTTTTTCATGGCATCTAATTCCTTCTTCAAACGTGCTTCTCTGGTCGAGTCATCTTCCATCTCCTTCCTCTTTGCCAAACGCGGCATCCGGACCACTGATGAAGTCATCGATCCACTGCTCGAAGTTGCACGCCTTCATGACCTTTGGAGCAACAGATCTACTGCTTCCCTACAGTATAAGCCACAAAAATTAAAAATGAGAAGTCAACATCACCAAGTCATTCGAATGTGCAAAGAGTGATATCACTTACCGTCGATGCCACCATCTCCTTTCTTGCTTCGTCAATGTTTTGACAATACCAGTAACGCCTACCATACGTTTCATCTTCAAACGAGACCTTACATCCCACATTTAGGCCACAGTGACACTCAGGGGGGATCTCATCCTTATGACGGTAGTTGAAATTCAGAATGGATCTGTTGGGATCATTAGGGTATGCCCCCTCCATTGCTTGCATCTCCCTCCTCAAGTCCATGAATCCTCTGTATCTGGCTGCCATCTTCGATTTTGTAGTAGGTGGCAAAAACAGTTACAGGATTGGAGGTGAGGAAGTGAGGATAGGAAGTGAGGCACGAGTAGAGGGAGTTGAGGTGAGCAACATGTATTTATAGGTGCTCTGTGCTGCCGCGCCATCACCCTTGGCGCAGGGAAACAATGTTGCCGCGCCATCACGCACGGCGCGGCAACAACGCGCTGCCGCGCTTATTTCCTAGCGCCACCAGAGGAAATGGACGGCAAAACAAAAAATTAAAACAGGTGGCGCGGCAGCTCCCACCTACCACGCCACAAGAACTAGCGCGGTAAAGGTTCCTTAGCATACGTCATCGTGGGCCAGGCGACGCGGCCGAGTATGGGGTCGCCTTGCCACGCTTTTCCGCGTATGCGGCTGCAACAAGTGCTGCGCCAAAGAACATGGCGCGGCAGTAACAAGCTGCCGCGCTTATTTCGTGCTTCCACTAGAACAAATGAACGACAAAATTTGAATTCGAAGTGGCCGGCGCGGCAACTCGTGTTTGCCGCGCCAAGCACGGTGGCGCGGCAAGCCTGGCATTTATGCGACGATGTCGAGGCTGCTTGGCGCATGGCGTGGCAAGCCTGGAACATAGTTTTCGCGTGGATCCCAGGTTCCTAGGCTTGCCGCCAAGGAGGTGGCGAGTTAACAACGCTGCCGCGCTGCGCGTGATGGCGTGAAAAGCGGGCACCGAATCGAAGTTCAGTTTTCTGAGGTTTTTGTTGCCTCTTTTCCTCCCCGACGAACCTGCAAGGCACAACATCCGAATAGCCACAAATGGCATCCAAACCTGCAACATACATCTTGGACCTTCAAGGACATCACAAATCGGCGCAAGAGCCATCCAACACCACAAACGACATAGTTCAAACATAGTTCAACATTCCAACACCACAAACGACATAGTTCAACATTCGTGGCCCCATGGTCCACAAACGACATAGTTCAACATCATAGACAATTGGAGACAATTGGAAGAGTGCAGCATACACAAACTTATACATAGGCCAACACATAGGTCAACGACGGCGGCGGATTTGGTCCTCAGGGCTGAAGATTTGTGTTGGGCGACGTTCCCTTCTCGGATCTATGTCCAACACATTAGCACTGCCAGTGTCAGTTTGGTCACGAGCACGATGGCGGCGGGCTTTCTTGGCAGGAGGTGCACGGGCCTGCAACATGAAAATCTCAAATGCGATAGGAACCAACATGATTTTAGTAAGAATGAACGACGTATACGTAAATGTGATTAGATTCATTTACCTGGCTCGACTGTCCTTGTGTCTGAGTAGGATGTGGGGCATCAAAGAGCTCGTCCATCGGAATCTCCGACTGGTACGTGGGGTCTACATCCTCACTGGAGGCGTCTCCATGCTCCTCATCACTTGGCTCCGGGGTGGCAATTTCCTTGCCATGAGCACGGCTGGCACTAGCAGCAACTTGACCTGACGGAGTGCGAGCGCTGCTACGAGATGGGGTCCATGACATGCTTCTTGTCCCGTGGTGGATCGGAGTACGACGTGATGCAGAAGAAGTGCCCTGGCCATTGCCGCCGTGGGCAACATCTGGGGCCGACATGCAGTTCAACTTCATTGCCATACGTCTGCAACTTTTTCGAACCCTCTGCACCATGAATTTGGTATAAATTGAGTACGTACTCAATACTCAACGGCAAAATAGAAAATATGTGGAAAGTAATGCTACCTCAGCAAAGTGTCGAAGAGCTCCACCTTCGGATGCACTTGCATGTTCCATGGTCACTCCTGCCTCGTTTGCAAGCCTTGCAAGTTGTTGTCCCTAAAAAATACATGTCAAGCTACAGATTTTGCGAATATAAATTGATGAAACAAAATGTAAAGGGAATAAAATTACCAAGTAGTCGTGTAGATGTGCTCGCTCAGGCTGTGTCCCCACACGTGTCAGGGTGTCGTACTCATCCGCTATGTTGTCTTCCGAGTCGGAGGGGGCATCTTCAATGTACTCGTCCGTCAAAGCTGATCCTTGTTCTTGTAGAGGTGTGGTACCACGAAGGTACTCCTATGTGGTCCAGCACGCCAAGCAGGGCCGTCTTGAGGATCCATCCTCTGCCGATTGTTCCAAAGGTCCAAGTACCGTGCATGCTTCACCCTCCAATCATTCTCCTTGTACCTTTTTTGCCTGTTCACCCTGAAATACCAATTTCATTGTCAAATTATTTAGAAGCAAACATATGGCAAGTTAGAATAATGAAAGTTCCATAGAGTAGAATTTTTACTTGTGCAACGCCGGAACAGTCGATACAAAGTCAGGAGGCGACGGTTGGACCCTCCCGAACTGACGTAGCACCCTGTTAGGCAAATGCCACTCAACAACATAGTATATGATGAGTGGCACCGTGGACCTCCACAATAGTCTGTCTCTGTAGCACATGTCTGAAAACTGGACGTGCTCAGGAAAGTCCCGGTTGTACGGTAGCCACTCCACCTACACAAAGAGAGGATGCTTCGAGAATATTTCAGGAATACAAATTTTGAAAATGAACAAAGACCGCTAGATATGATTTTACCCGTGTCCGGGTAAGACAATCCAACTCGCTCGTGTAGAACTTGTATCTCCTAGTCGAGGACCACGTATCACTGTCAGTTCCACACATATCCAAATGTGGGGCGAGAATCCTGGCGATTCCATGGCTGCAACCAAAACCATAAAAATGCACAAGTCAGAACTCAATATCATGTAATTGAAGTACGAACAAAAACAAAATAGTTTTCTACATACCTTGATAGGTCCGCGGTGTGGTCGACCTACTGGAATACGCTCCCAAATCCAAATCTGCAGCAAGTAAGCGCATCCACCAAGGTTCGCCCCGTCCATCAAGCCTTACAGGCATCACATAACCGCCTATACAGCCATGCGAACCGAACCCCAAATCGTAGCAACGGATATTGTCCCATTCTGACCCAAAAGTGGCGAGAACCATCCAAGACACCGTGTTCCTACCGCATCGTAGCAAGAACGTGGCCACAAAGTGCCACAGCCAAACACGAGCGTGCCTCTCCACAACGAGGTGCCTGTGGGGCATACGGTGAAGTGGTCCCTCAACCACACCGTGTTCACGCCGAGGTCTTCTTCGATGCATCCCCTCATCAAGATCTCGTGGCCTCACCCCAATGTGTAACTCCACCATGTCATGCCAACCAACACTCTCAATGATCCCACTCCTTTGGCACCCTCAGTGGAAGACCCGGGATCATGCCCGCATCCCGCATGGTGACCGTAATCTCCCGCTAGGTAGGTGGAAAGAGTGAGTCTCCTGACGCCATCGATCCACCAAGGTCGACAACAAAGGGCGTCCATCATAGGAAGCCCGCGAACCACCACAAGAGCAATGTCCAAGAACCCCGCTCTAGCCAAGTACGGGGCGTATCGCTCGTCCCAAGGAAGTGGACAATGCTCTCGCACACTCAACGGCTTCAAGTCCTGAAAAAAATAAAATTACCAACATCAACTTTGTGTAATGAAAAAATGACCAATGCAAGGAATTGACCAAGTTATGTAAATACCTCGTGGAGGTCGGCAATAAGGTGTCCACGATAGCTGCTATCGTAGGCAGCCTCAAGGAGCGGGTACACTGGGTGCGCCTTCCTGAAAAAGAATTTAAATGTAGTTAGTAACAATGTTCCAAAATATGAAGATAAGTAAAAAAGCAATATCAAAGAAAGGTGTATAAGAATATAACATGCATAATTTTATAATTTATTTGCTACAAACATACTACCTCGACAGCTACCCTCGAGTTCGAAGCACCCTTGCTTCTATTTGTCCTTGTTGTTTTTCCCCTTTGATTTTTTTCCGGCACTTACACTGTTTAACTGACTTGTGACATTTTAAGCAAAGAGAGGTTGTCTTGTCCCCGTCAACTTCAAAATCGCTGAAGTCATAATCAGCGGCAAGCCTTCCTTGACACTCGTCCATGTCTCCTTTCAAACGCTTCTTTTGCCTCCTACCTTTTTTCTTTTTCTTCAAAGATGGCAGTGGCACGTACTCAGGGCCATCATATTCGGGCCATTGAGATGGATCAAGGTAGGGCTCAAAGCTCGATTCCCAAATCTTAATAGTGTGTTCTCTAGAGAACAAAGGAGACAAGAACATGGGATTTCGATAGTCTAGACCTCTAGCCGTGCATGCTGTCATCAAGTGCGAACAAGGAAGATGCAACAATTGAGGACCGTTACAGCTGCAAGCACCGTGCCAAAGGTCCACTCTATAGTGTCGACCACCATGACTCTCCCCTCCGACATTAGTAGTTGCGGAACCTCTAATAGAATAAATCATTCTATCTCGCCCAGATGCTTTAAAATTCTTGGTTCACGATCTTAAACCAACATCATACAACTTGTCATCCAAAGGATCCTATTTTAAACCCGTTATCCAACGATCACGTGTCTTCCGCCATCTTTCCACAAAATATGAGTTGCATTTTCAAAAGAGTATTCAATAATGCGAATACGGGTCTACTTCAGATCCCCTTAAAAATGTTGTTCACACTTTCAAAGCATAGTTTGTTGTCATGATACCCCAACGCATACCTCCTCATCATACGCTTGGGCCCATTTGTCCTTATCCGCATTTCAAACTCCAACCGCCTTTAGCGACCTCATTTAAGTCCTTCTCTAAGTCTTTGTATAGTTCCTCAAATTTGTCCTCAGAATGTACTGAGCATAGTAACTTCAACTTTCCAATTACCTCCTTGTTCCTTTGCCGACGCCACATGTTGGCGGCAAAGTGCCTCATGCACCACCTATGAACAAGTGGTGGATAACCATCCATGTGCTCGCTCGCACATTTTATGAGGCCATGGTGCCGATCTGAGATCATACATACCTGTCGCGTTCGACCAAGTATGTTAATGTGAACGAGCCTCATAAACCATGACCAACTGTCGTCGTTCTCACTCTCGGCCATGGCAAAAGCTAAAGGCACAAGCTGTTGTTCAGGATCTACAGCAATACCTCTATACTTGCCGGTCAAGAAGGTTCCGTCTACAAGTATCACGGGACGACAGTGTTGGAAAGCCACTTCACATTGTGGAAAGCACCAAAAAACCCGTAGTAGGACGTGTTTGAAAACACAACCGTCATGAACACGCAACCCGGACATGTAAGGGAACCATTTCACCCCTGGATTGTAGTGGCTCATGGCCCTCAAGACCCTAGGAATTTGTGCATACGACTCTTTCCAGTCACCCCAAAGCAGAGCAATAGCATGTTGCTTAGCCCGCCATGCCTTAGAATACTTCACACGATATCCTGAGAAAAGCAATATGGTTTCGATGAGACTAGTGGCGTCACATCATTATCGAACAAGGCCTAAGATACGCCTTCCAATGTACGTAGCTGTCAGTTGTGCATGAACTCCTTTCACCTGACTAGAACGACATGTGTGAGGTTCCGAAACAGATGTAATCTTCCATTTCCCTGTCCCTCTTTGCAGGCGTGACCATACACACCACATGCACCCTTGCTTGCACATGACTTCATACCTAAGATTCCTCCGAATGGACAACAAAGGAAAGGCCTATGATGCTTCACTGCGTAGTCAGCTAAGAAAAACTTCAGCTCCTCAAGTGAGTCAAATGTCATTCCCTTACGTATCACAGGCTGCATAGTAAACGGTAATCCTTCCGTGAACAACATAGTAGAGTCACAAATGGCTCTATCAATTCTGCTTAAGTCTCTATCATTGCGAACAGAAGGGATCACAACATCATATTGAGCTAGGTTGTGTTGATCACTATCACTCATTCTAGTGTTCAAGGGCGGCCTAGGTACATCTTCTCCACTGTCACTGATTCTAGTGTGAACCGTCGGCCTACTTATGTGCACTTCTCTTGGCACGGTTGTATGTGGCCCTCCAACATCATCATGTTCAACACTTCCGAGTCAACGACACGCAAACCAAGGAGTGCTTCAGCCTCTTCTGCATTGGCATCTATTTGCACTTCCACATCCTCCTCATCAGACTCATCTTCAGACTCACCTTCTTCGTGAGCTCTCGGATAAATCATCCTCGTCCATGGTTTCTTCTTCTCGCTCAAAACAATCGTTCGAGAAATCATCATTCAACATCACAAGCTCCTGACGAGGTTCCCCGAACCAAAGTCGTCCTCTACAATTGTAGACTCTTGTGTACCATTATGAACCTCCAACGGGACTTCCTCATTCATGGTAACATTACCACTAGGTCCACGAGTAATATGTAACACAACCTCCATACATGACACATTAGCTTGGCCAACTACCTTCTTATACCGATTCCAATCTCCTTCGCTAGACAAGCTCATGAAAACATAATGAGTTCTAGCCTTCCCACAATCAAAACGACCTCTAAATGTCACTTCATGCAATCCAACTCCATACTTCACTATTGCACAATCAACTAAATCCTTAAAGGTTGGCGGACCATCAAATATTTCCACTACCTCTGTCATATTCTCAAACTCTCCATTTTCTTTAACTATGCCCCATAAAACATGCGAACTAAACAATCCATCTACAAAATTTAAACAACTTCATGAACGATGTCTCATAACTACATATAATTGAACTACACTTTTTATAAATAAAAATGCCTAACAAACACTCCTAAATGTGAGTGTCAATAACAAATACTCCTAAATGTGATTGTCAATAACAAACACTAGTGTGTGTCGACTAGGGTGAGTGTGAATAAAAAAATCCTAACGGTTTAGGGTGAGTGTGAGAAACTCCTAAATGTTAGTGTCAATAACAAACACACCTAACAAACAATCCAAACATACTATATTATTTGTCAAAATTATTGTGTTTTCCCACTAATAAACATGCAACCATGTACCTTCACATATCATCATGTACATTATATATTTACACCACAAACAACACTAAATCGAAACATGCAACATGTTCTACACATCAATAACACTAAGGCAGATATACTACGTATGAACTAATCGTCATTTACACTAAACTAAATTGCAATGGGTCTAAATTTGAATATTCAATACCTAACCCTAGGTCACCTAAATCAACTCCGATCTCTAAAATCAAACGGTAAACGGGAGAGAAAAGTGGGACAATACCTTCCCAAAGTTGGGGATCGATTTTTCCCACCCCAAATCGGCTGACGGGTGGAATCGGGAGGGCAGCCGGGCGGCGCCTGGTGGTGGAGGTGCAGGTCGGGCCTGAGGAGGAAGAAAGGAGGAGGAGGAAGGAAGGAAGGAAGCCGCCGGGCCGTTGACTCAAGATCGCCGCCGCCGCATGTGGCGCCGGCAACGCCAGACCACGCCACCGCTGCTGGTTGACCCACCCGCCTCGCCTTGCAGACCTCCGCCGCCGCCATGGCATGTGGCGCGGCAGAGGTTACCCGCCACGCCACGCCTCCTAGCGCGCAAAAGGGTCACCGTGCAAAAAAAATTTATATGATTTTTAATATAAATTTTTTAAAAGGTTAAAATTAAAAATCCGAGCCACGAGAGGGAGGTGGTTGGGGACAGGGACCCGTGCAAGGCAGGGAGGAGAGGGAGGTGGTCAGACTAACATGGCTGCAGTAATGAGGAGGCGGCCTTATCCGATAGACGGGAGGAGAGGGGGATCAGCGTAGGGAATGTACCAATGAGAAAATCATTTGAGCGCGGTAGGATCGATGACATGTCATCTTTACGAAGTGTCAAAAGTAACACTGGTAAATAGTTTGTTTGTCAGTGCCAAACAAAACACTCATCAAACTTTTTGTCATTTTCTACTCAAAAAAACTTTTGTCATTTTTCTCATTCTCCTCCTTTTTCGCAATCTATACTTATAAATTCATTCCAATTTATTTTAAATTACCTTGTCAAATATACTCAATATTATATATTTGATTTTTCACCATACAATTCAATTACCTTCCTCCCCTCTTCTCGAGCGGCCTTGGGGGCGGAGCTCACGCCACCAAGGCCATGTCTCCTTCCTCAAGGGAGCCAATCGTCACTGGAGGATTTCTTCTCTCTTTTGCTCAAAAAACCTATTTGCAGACGGGGATGCATTTTATTGCTAGAGTCGATGATCCAGTGGGTCCGGGGCTCCAGCTACCACCCTAGATCTCATGGTAATCACTCCAAATTTTTATAGAAATTTTGAGGATAAAGAGGAAGAAGAAGGAGGAAAGAAGAAGAAGAGGAAGAAGAGCCCTCCTACCACCCCACAATCCTGGATTCGCCAACTGCTAGAGTCAGTCTAACTTTACCTTCATTAGAGGAATGAGCAAACATTAATTTTCCGCTGACAGCCGTTGATCCATGATCGTGTCCGCTAGATCCTTGTGCACAGCAACCACATGCATGATCCGGTATGGTGCAAAGTACAAAATACTGGCTGCATATTGCTCCGGTATGGTGTTTCACCATTTAGCATGCGTTTTGCGTCGAAGCTAGCATTGCGAAGGTTCGTTGATCCACTTGAGTTGCCTGTTTGTTAAGCTCAAAACAGTCTCATCTTGCTTGCCTCATGTGCCTTTTTTCTCTCTAATTCAAATCATTGTTTTTTTAGGCTAAACAAACACCCACCACATCTGTACTATAAGGAGCGAAAACAATTGAAAACCTTTCTCACCCAATTCGGGTCCAACTTACCCCGCACGGACCCAATTCATCTAATTGTTAGACCGAAAAGGTGGAACAACCATAAAAATCACAATTTGAAGAGCGTTTCTGCCAAAATCTTAATATTTTTCTCACCCGTCCGCGGTGTTACCCGCCTGCGCACTGTGGACCCACCTCAGTCGCTTCCTCAGAATAAAGTGCCGTCCCGAGGCTCGCTTCGGCTTCCATCGGGCGCTGAAGCCAACAGCCAGCCGCCTTGGGGCAAAACTGCCCTCCTCACGGGCAAAACAGAGGAAGGGTATTCAGGGGCGCACGTGGCGCTCCGGGCCGGCGACCATGGCGGCGGCCGGGAGGTGGTGGAGAACGGAGAGGAACAGAGGGGGTATCGAAGGCGGCGGCGGCGCTGGGCCATCACGGGCAATGGAGGTGGCGGAGAACGAAGAGGAGTGAGAGGATCGATTCTCGCTTTGGGGCAGGCTAGGACCGCGCCACCGTGGCGGGCGGAAGATAGCGCGACGACGCTGGAAGTTCTAGCGACGCAGCGCGCAACGGCGAGCAGGAGGAGCAGTGGGGCCGTACGACGAGCGACGGGGTGGAGCGCAAGGCGGCAGTGGGCACGACATGCGGTGGCGAGCTAGAGGAGGCAGAGGGCCGGAAGACAAGAGTGGGAGCTCGATCGCTTGAGCGTTGCCATGGCTGTGAGAGACGATGACCGAGCATAGCAGCTACAAAGTGCGACATTGAGCGCCATGCGGCAAGGGTGTGGGGCCAGCGCGGTGAAGGCTTCCTCACCATCTCCGGTGAGTTGCTACGGAAGAAAGTCAAGAAACGCCTGTAGCCGAAGTTTCAGCGGCGGCCATGACTTTTGACCTCTTTGTTTCTTTTCCTTGGCACGGAACTCTGCGTGGCTTCGTTAACTGGTGGGGAAGCGCTCGAGCTCACGAGCGGCTGGTGGAGTTCGCAAGGAGAACGGGAAGTACAGGCAGACCGCAGACCACACAGCTACGGTCCACGGGAAGAAGAGCGGCCGGTGGTTCTATTCAGTAATGATGTTGTGATTATTTTTATCACCAAAGGAAATTAGAGAAATGTTGAATTTGTGACTGATGTGTCATATCCTAATCCTAACTGCTCAAGTAGTTTCATCCTCTGGATATGCACGGATTGAAAAAGAAGTCACAATTTTCATGAGCGCTTTATATTCATCATGTGTCAGTCATATCCGCCTTTTTAGGTCTTTTTGAAAAAGTTCACAAATACTCGTGACACGCCTCACAAAGAGTGTCCACTTTGATTTCTTTTGCAATCAAACTGCATAAAATTTGACCAAATTTATAATAAAAAATATCAATGTTTACTACACTAAACATGTGTATGCTATGAAAATATATGGCATAATGAAATTAATGGTATTTGTTAGATATCAAAATATTAATATATTTTATATAAACTTAGTCCAACATAAAACGGTTTGACTTAGAACAAGATCAAAGGGAGAGAGTACACATCTCAGGATAAGTTTTCAAAAATAGATCCCGAGCTTAACGTCATGGGTTACACGCCTCAAGCGCCAGCATCTATAGCATCGAGGTAGCTTTCAAAAATGGATCATTGAGCTCATGACATCAGCACCATTGGCATACCGAGGTTTCAAAAAGGACCTCCATGTCTCAAGGGCCAAAACTTGTGGTGCCAAGACGTGTAAACTCAGCACCATGGACTATGGTATAGCTCGCAGTTCATTTTTTGAAAATTCGCTCGTCATTGTATTTTTCTTCATCGTTGTATATGTGAACATTTTCACGAAAATGATCGAAAAAATGGCAGTCATATGAACGTACAACACACACCTTACTAGTATGTTAAAGGACTACATGGGCTGGATCCGGCCGGCCGGGTCCTAGATCGTCCACCCCAGGCCAGGCATGCGTACAGAAAAACTACCAAATGTTTTGGTAGCCACACGCGCAGTGCAGACGGGCAGCATGCCCCCATGTGTAATGCCGTGGAGCCCAGCCGCGCGCACACGGGTGCCGCCTCGTCGGACACGCCAGGGCCAGCCAGCACCCACGCGGCCACGCCACGCATGACGCACGAGAGATCGGGTCATCTGGCAGCGCCCGGTCCGGCGGTCTCAGGAATCTTCCTGAAGTTGACTTGCCTTGCGGACGGTATGTGCCGCTAATCGGGCGAGTAAAGAAATTCAGTAAAGTGGCTGCTCTGAGTATGGTCATCTCATTGAATAATGACATTCTAAATCACTTTTTAGTAGTTGCTTTAAGGAAAATGGTAACACCACACAGCTTGACAGCTACGGGGTAGGGATTTAAAGAGTACCCTATTTGATGGGAGATGGTAAAGTTTAGCACTTGTCACATTAAGTGTTCGATTCTTTAGAACCTGTTTTTTGGCTCAAAGGAACAGTGAAATGTATTATTACTCATCGTATCCATCACATCTTCTCTCACAAGAAATACTATTGCATACTATTTATTTGTAATTTCACTATTCCTTTCACCCAAAAGAACAGGCTCTTACTTGAAAAAAGCGTTTACTTCTTTAAAAAAAGTGTTTACATGCTAATTAAGATAACTAAATATGAGTTAATAATTATAAAACTAAATAATAATTTTGTAGACGAATCTATTAAACCTAATCAATTCATCATTAGCACATGTTAATATTTATCTAGTAACTGATTAATAATTTGTGAGATGAATCTATTAAGTCTAATTAGTTCATCATTAGCAAGAGGATCCAAACAGGGTCTGAAAACTAAGTAACCGTGGCAGTGAAGTTTCATGGAGATGAAACTCTTCGCACACCTAATTAAACTCTCTCATTCTCTCTTCCCCACATCAACAAATTTAATACCATGAAACTCTTTAGGCAACTCCAACCAAGACCTTTCTCACTCACCTCATCTTTGAGGGGAAAACGTAAAAAAACAGCTCCAATCGACCTCTCATCCGACCCCCACGAGATAAGGGTACCTCATTTTCCCGTCCACCTCACATGTAGGAGCCTCTTCCTCACTCATCCGGCGACGGCGCGCCGCCGACCTCCCGCTGCCCACGGAACTTTCCTCGCCACAGCCACAAGACGACGGTTTCCCCCGCCGAGGTACGCCGATTTTCATCTCCGTGGCGATCTAGTCTAGGAAGGAGGGAAAAGGGTACCGCAGATCCGTGGTGATGTATCTCGCGCGCGCCATGGGGGCCGACGGTCACATCCACGACCACGGGCCGAGGGGCGGGTAGTGCCCCGGGCGGCCGTTCGTCGCCCGCTGCCATGGTCGGCCGCTTCGCCCGCTTTGCATGATCGCTGTTTCACGCTGGTGCTAGGTGCTTGCTCGGGCTAGAGATAGAAGAACGTTGAGGTAGTGTGTGACGCAGAGATAGAAGAAAATGCAGACAATATTGCTCAATTTTGATTTCTCAATTAGGATTTTGTTCACTCAATTAGGATTTTGTTCAATCCATGTGATGGGATTGTGTCGTTGTTTAATACAGAGATAGATGCAAATGCAATTACATTTTGTTCACCATATGTTGTGATTCTACCGCCGCTTTATTATTCCAGCTCTTGAAATTTACTTGGCCTTTAATTTTGTCAAATATAGGACACTATATTTCAAATGAGCAGACTTCTCGCTTAGACTCGTCAGTCTCGTCGGATGATGATGATGAGCCCGAAGCCTTGCACTACATCAAGCTCATACTCAATACCGCTATGCATACTCCACAATGGGGGTCTGCACTGTCGCCAAGATATTTATCGTGATAGAGAAGTCGAGATCAAGGTTGCACAATGATTATTTTTCGAAGCTCCAACATATGACGCTTCTTTCTTTCGCTGGCAGTATGCGTAATTGTTCTTTCCCTCACATCGCATCCATCAATATGAAGCTGACATATTTCTTATTCTTTTTCTTTAACTCAGGTTTAGAATGTCTCGTCTCTATTTCTTCAAGATAGCGCAGGTCGTAGAGCAAGATGATAATTACTGTGCAAAAGAGATAGATGTCAAAGGTTTAAGTTATCATGTCCGCAGAAAATTTGTGCATACATGATGATAAGTTATGGAGTACCAGCAGATTTTATGGATCAATATTTTGTATTGTCAAAGTATCCAGAGTCTTAGAAGGCTAGTTAGAGCTATTATTGAAGTGTTTGGAGATGAGTACTTGAGAGCCCCAAATCGAGGAAGACACGGCTAGATTGCTTGCAAGTGGAGAGCGAGGGTTTTCTGGACCGCTTGGGAGTCTAGATTGCATGCATTGATTTGGAGGAACCGCCTACATCATGGAAAGGTCAGTATACGGCATGTGCATGAGCTCAATTATTCTTGAAGCCGTTGTTCTAAAGATCGATTTGGCATGCTTTGGATTACTGTGCTCACAATGATATCAATGTGCTCCATCGATCGCATTTGTTTGTTAGGTTATGGGGAATCTCCCAAAGTTGATTTTACCATCAATGGTCATAATTACAACATGGGATATTACCTTCGATGGCATCTATCCTCAATGGGCAACATTTGTGAAGACCATACAATCTCCACTAGCCTCTGTTTAAAATACTTTGCTAAGGCGCAGAAGAAGTAGAAAGGATGTTGAACGAGCCTTTGAGTTTTGCAACTGCTTTTGCCATTGTTCGTGGACCAAAGACGCTTTCTAGGATAAGGATACACTCGTGAGAAATCATGACAAAGATGTGTTATAATGCATAACATGATAATTGAAGATGAGCGAGATGAAGATGAAGATGTTGACATCCACTACGAGGGGTTGGTGAACTTGTAAGAACTACGCCATCGAACAGTCAAGAACTGCATGTGAGTTCAATGATTTCATTCAAGCTCATCATGATATTAGAAATAAAGAAACTCATTGCCAACTTCGTGAAGATCTAATCGAGCACCGGCAACGCCATGCTGATTTATATTGATTATGTAATATGTACTTCCAAATTTATGTATTGTGTATTTTACCTTTCTATGCATGAGCTACGGTCTTCATTTGTGGTCCGTTATATAGATAATTTTTGTTATTTATTTTGTGTGTGAAATAATTTGTATTATTTATTTTGTTTATGAAACAATTTGTATTATTTGTGGTATGCATGTGGATTATTTTGTGATATTTTGTGTTCAATATATTGGCTATGCATGAATTAGATTGTTAGTTACATGACATGAATAAAGAAATAGATAAATGAGGGATGAGTCTCAAAGATAAGGTGTCGGTTGGAGTTGGGTGAAACCCGGACCCTTATACATGTGATGAGAGGCCTCTTAAATTGAAGAGTAGGGGTCAAAAATAAGAGCTTGGTTGGAGTTGCTCTTAGGGCACTCCCGATGCAGACTCTATCGTAGAGTCTAAGTCTATTTATTACCTTCATATTTATTGTATTTTGCTGATGTGGCAGCTTATTTATGAAAAGAGAGAAGTAGAAAATAAGATTTCAAGTCTTATTTAGACTCTAGATCTATAAGACCTTCAAGGTAATAAATAGTATTAGACCTCTATCATTGTGAATGCCTCAAGAGATTAAATGAGTTTTAGGACAGTCCCAACCCAACGAGGATGGTATCCATAAATTAAATGAGACGCCACCTAGAATAAAAGATGATGTGACAAAAGAGTAAACAAAGAAAGAGAAAGAAACCAAATCTTGCATGAGACTTAGTTTCAACACATTATCTTAGACATAATGAGAGATGAGTAGTATTATTAAATTCAAGTATGAAATAATGGTGTTTGCATTGAAGGGTAGTGTTTAGGACTAGTTTCTCGATGATGAGTACCTTATGAAAACTATGCTCAATGCTTTGGACGCCCTTAGTAACAAAATAATTGAGTTCCCCATGTGTGTTGATGATCGAGAGAAGTAATTTAGATTTTTTCTTTTAGACTTGGGAAAAAATGTGTGAAAGGGGAAAAGGAAAGAGGAAAATGGATGCAATACAACAGATCGAGCACTTCAATCTCACTTACTATAACACTACTCCTAAACACTTATATAAGAGAAAAGTTTTAAAGAAAAATGCGGCGCTGAATTTATTGAACCAAAAAATTGGGCTGACCCAAAATAGCTAAATCATTTGTTTTTTGAGAATTTGTTTTCTTATTACTGACAAAATTGATAGAGTTAATTAATGGGCATAATCAGATTTTGCAGGTTTGATAGAGTTAATTAATGGGCATATATTTTTATAGGTCTGAAATAAACGACTTTCTTCATCAGCCGGCCGGAGCTCCTATCTCCCTTAGGAAGGCACATAAGCATGTGAACTATAAAGCTCATTTAAGCCCACTACAGATCTTTCTTCCGTTAGTTGTTCAGCTCACGGCTTCTGAGAATGAGGAAAAGCGGATCTTGTGAGGAATAGGGACAGTGACTTTTAGACTTTTTTGAATTTTGGATGCGGAGGAAAAAACGGATGCACTTTTTGACTTTTTATTTTTGGACACGGAAGAAAAGACTTTTTGACTTATTTGAATTTTCTTTGGGCATGTGGTTGTGTAAGTGGGATAACTACGGTGGGCACTTCAAGTTGAAGTTTGAAGTTTGAAGTCAAATTAAAAATTGTATATCGAAGTTGACGTTTGTGATATAATATTTACATGTCAAAACAGGAATTAATGAAGGGATCGATGCATGTAAGTAGTGTATATTATACAATGTAGATTGAGGAATTGACACATCGGAATTTACAGATGGACCAAGAGGTTTTGACCAAGTGAAGGATCATTCGCAAATCAATTGTACTCGGATCCAAAAGTGAATCAAAAGTTGTAGAGAGTCCCTGAAAAGTGAAAACAATAAAGATAGAATTATATTTCGAAATGTTAAAATGTTGAATTAAGTAAGTGAAAATGAAGATAGTATCCGTGTGAAATGTTGAAATGTTAGTATATGAGCATACTAATATTTTTATTGCTATCAAACTAAACAAAAAGAAAATGTTGTCGTGAATAACAATAAGATTTTGAACAGATCTTGTCAAACTAAATAAATGTTGGATAACATGTAAAACTTGACTAAGAATGGTGAACATAGAAAACAATAAGATTTTCAACTTTGAGTTTAAAAGTAATAAATCATAATGTTGAAAATGTGGACAAGAATGTTGGATTAAAATCAAAACAGTTAATTATTCATATAAAAGTTAAGACATACCTTGAAAGAGAAGGTAAGCATGCAACAATTGGATCAAAGGAGCATGTCCACAAACTTTGACACAAATTTGTTGCATTTGTATGATAGGAGTTGAAATAGAAATCTTTGACGCAGTGCGAGCAATTCAGCCTTTAATATTAAAAATGTAGTGTTAGAGTTGTATTAAAATTGCAATATCATTTTAGTGTTAGAGTAGCATACACACACATTTGAAAATTTTTGCACAGTACATCCGTCATAGGTTTGCATAAATTGAAGTGCAAAGATGCAGTCATATAGAAAAGAACCAACATTTTAGCTATAAGTATGGATGTGACAAAAAATTGAAAAAAGTTCAGCGGCACAAACTTGAAGGTTTGTTTTGGTACTTGCAGATACGATGGCCCAAAATCACGAATATTAAACTGTTTGAATGTTGGGAAGCTTGTCATAAATAAGCACTTGAAATTATATATCACGGTGTTGACCAACTGCAAGTAATTATCTGTTCTGTAATCAGAACTTAGCACATCGAAACTCTTTTTGTTGAAATTGGCAACAATGACAAACCACTGCTGGTTAAGCTCGCATGGGATGAACACCTGTTTAAAATTATCAATATTATGGAAAGAAATGTTGAAATGGTAGAAAGAAAAATACAATTTTTAACAATATTTATAAAATATTTCATTTATTATTACATTTATTATGTGACAATATTCATTCTAACATTTTATTAATAATAGAACAACAATGAACATTTAGTTAATTTATGTAGTTAAAATGAACATATATTTTTATAACATTTATTAATAATGAACTCTCAGTCATTCATGGTAATTTATATGAAATTAAAGTAACAACATTGCAAAATGTAATTGTACATCAAGTAATCAATATGTATGAAAACAATATTTGTATGTCAACATTTATCGAAATTACTTAGAAACTTATTTTGCGAGACAACATCGATGTCCAAATATTTGTTGGTAAATGTAGATAACAACATTTTTATGAAATATTTAATAATTTATTTGAATAAAATGATTTTAATTTCATATACCAACAATAATTGTTGATAATTCAACATCTTTTATAGTCACAATTTTGAAATTTTATCATTTCATTCTAAATCAATTTCATATTTGAATACCAACAATTTTTTAACCTAATATAATTTTAAAATGTTTCATTTATTATTAGAATTTATTAAAATTTTCAAATATTTATTCTCATTTATTAATACAACATTTTACTTATTATTGAAATTTAGTTCATTTATGTTGAATTAACAATTTATCATAACATTTATTAATAACAATGTGATTTATATCATTTGTCATAAAAAATTTGTAATAGATAGAAACATTTTCTTAATAACAAGTGATTTATAACATTTTATCATAAGGTGAAAATTTGTATGTAAATTGAAACAAACTCAACATTTATCAATAATGTAATTGTACATCACCTTTATATTTACCCCAAGTCAACGTTTATGTTATGAACAACACTACTATTTGTATGTCTAACATTTATCTTTTGAACATTACTTAGATTTAACTTATTTTGTACCAACATTTTTATTTGTCCAACAATGGTTGTTGATACATGTAGATAAATCAACATTTTATGTTTCTATAATATTTAATAATTTGTTTGATTAAAACAATATTTTATTTTATACCAATAATAATTCCTTCAAATAATTCAACATCTTTTATAGTCAACAATTTTGCACAATTTAATGTTTCATTCTAAATCAACTTTCATATTTGAATACCAACAATTTTTAATCTAATATCCAACTTGTAAATTTTTCTTATTTATTATTAAATATTTATTAACAACTTCAATATTTCTATTTTTACAACATTTATTAATAACAGCCAACATTTTACTTATTATTGAACATTTAGTTGACATTTATGTCCATTACAAATCTGAACATATTTACTTTTCACCTCAACATTTTCTTAATAACAATGTGATTTATATTTTCTCTCAACATTTTTGGTTCATAAGAGTGAAAATTTGTATGTAAATTGAAGCAACCTCAACATTTTCTTAATAACAATGTGATTTATATTTTCTCTCGACATTTTTCATTCATAAGAGTGAAAATTTGTATGTAAATTGAAGCAAGCTCAACATTTATCAATAATGTAATTGTACATCACCTTTTATGTTACCCCAAGTCAACGTTTATGATATGAACAAATACTATTTGTATGTCTAACATTTATCTTTTGAACATTACTTAGATTTAACTTATTTTGATTTGTCACAACAGTTGTTGATACCAATAATAATCATAATTTAACAACAACATTCAAATAATTCAACAATTTTACAATTTAATACATTTTCATTCTTTTAAAACAACTTTCATATTTGAATACCAACAATTTTAAAATATCCAACAATTGTTTCTTATTTATTATTAACATTATATTTATTCTTATCTTTTTTAAAAATCAACATTTTTTCTTATTGAACATTTAGTTGACATTTATGTCGTTAAACAAAACTGAACAATTTACTTTTCACCTCAAGAACAATGTGATTTATATTTTCTCTCAACATTCATAAGTGAAATATTTGACATGATTCTTATAAAACAAAATTGTATTTTCTTTCTAAAATATGAAAATTTGTATTTAAATTTTAATTCAATAATGTTTATGTATGAACAACTTATGTTACATATACAACTATTGAACATTACAAATATAACATTGTATTACAATCATTTAACATTTGTTTATACATAATGGATTTAAATCAACATCATTTTTATTCTACAAAATAATAATATTGTAATATTTTTAATTAATATTTATATTAATAACATTACCAATATACCAATAATTTCAACATCTTTTAATCAATTTTTTTTATCATTTTGAATAAACATGATATTTTAATTTAAACAAAACATAAGATCAAATATATTAAAAAGAATATTATTACAATAATACAATAACAACAACTACATTATAAAAATATAAATGAACATTTTACTTACTAACACATTTACTCATCAAATTACAATAATGTGATATCTCAACATTTATTTTGTTCATAATGTGAAAAATATTAAAAAACTAACATTTATTAAATAAAACATCACAATGTACCAAACTTCAAATCGACATGTTAACATTTAATGTATGAAGAACAACAATAATTGTAAAAAAAAACATGTTTCATAATATTTAATAATCAAATAACAATTTATTTTCATAACAATAAATACACTCAACAAAAGACATTATATATAATTATTATATTATTATACAAAAGAAAATCAAAAAACATAATATTAATCAATTTTATTAAAACAAATATTACCATGTATTATAACATCATTATTAATTTTAAATATATTTTACATTATTTTTATAATTTACAATATAAATTTACAATATTACATTTATAACAACATATATATAAAAAACATATACTCACATTTTACTTAATAAATTTTTATTTCATAAATCATTTATTTAATTGAAAATTCAAATAAAAAAGAATGTATTTTTTACATTTTATACAACATTATTTAACCAAAATTAAAATAACATATTTTGTATTTAATAAATATTTCATTGAATCAAAATTAATAATATTTTCATCAAAATTTATTATTACTTTTTGTATTTTTTTTTTTTTTCATTTAAACAATTTATTTATAAAATAATTATCTTTATATACAATATATTTTTAAAAATTAATAACACATTATTTTTTATTTAATAATTTATAAATTTATTTTTCCATTAACATTTTTTACATTGTCATTTTTACAAAAAAGATGTTTTTATTTTTTAAATACCAATAAAATTTTATAATTGAAAAATAACATTATATCACCAATACATTTTCAAATGTAAAACATTTATTTATCACCTATTTCAAATTTTATGAATAAATTTTTTTTCATCATAATGAATTTTTGCAACTTTAAAATAATTATCTTATGTTATAAATAAATTTAAAAAATTAAATTAAAATTTCATATAGCATTTATTTAAATACATAAACATTATATTATTTTCATATAGTATTTCAAATTTTATGTCATTTGATAATAATTACAATAATACAAAAATGGTTAGAAATTTACAAATTATGCTACATATATTTACAATAAAAATTTAAATGATTTTTAAAGTTTTATACATTTAGGTTCATAAAAAGAAAATATTTTATTCTCAAAAAAAGAAAATGAATGATTTCTTAAAACAAGAGAAATATCATTTTTATCATAAATGCAAGAAAATGACATTTATTCATAATTGTGAAGAAGGAAATGTACATACTTTAATGAAGAAAATATTTTATTTTCTTATATAAAACACAAAATTGTTATTTTTCTTGTATGTCTATCACATTTATTTTGAATGTTCAAAATACTTATAATTTAATTAAAATTTTTTAGTGAACATTTCTTGATTTGTCAACAATGGTTGTTGGTAAATAGATAAATCAACATTTTTATGTTTCTATAATATTTAATAATTTGTTTGGTTAAAATGATTTTTTATTTTCATATACCAACAATAATTACTTCAAATAATTCAACATCTTTTATAGTCAACAATTTTGCACAATTTTATGCCATTTTCATTCTAAATCAACTTTCATATTTGAATACCAACAATTTTTAACCTAATATCCAACTTTTAAAATGTTTCTTATTTATTATTAAACATTTATTAACAACAATCCAATATTTATATTCTCCAGCATTTATTAATAATTCAACATTTTACTTATTATTGAACATTTAGTTCACATTTATATCCTGTTTTCAATCAACATATTTATTTTCACCTCAACATTTTTCATTCATAAGAGTGAAAATTTGTATGTAAATTGAAGTAAGGTCAACATTTATCAATAATGTAATTGTACATCACCTTTTATGTTATACCCCAAGTCAACATTTATGTTATGAACAAACACTTCTATTTGTATGTCTAACATTTATCTTTTGAACATTACTTAGATTTAACTTATTTACATAAACCAACATTTCTTAATTTGTCCAACAATGGTTGTAATGTAGATAAATCAACATTTTAAGTTGGTGCATGTCAAAAATGTTGACTTAATCTAAACAAAATGGTGGTTAGTGTATAGAAATGTTATATAAATATTAACAAATCTTGATTTATGTAGAAATATTTTTAGCCAAAATAAATAAATATTAGCGTTATTGTAGAATAAGTCAAATGAAAAATGTTATATATGTGAAAATTATTGGTCAAATATCAAGAAAAATGTTGACGGGTCTACCATAAATTAGTTGAAAATGTTGGGATATGAAACATTAGAGATATAGCTAAAATGATGTCGTATGAAATAGGCATCCAAGGGATATGCCTCACTTGAAGTTGAATGTGCTCATACTAGCATATATGGTAGCCATGAACCAACCTTAGCAGATGGCATGTATTCTGATGACCTCTTGAAATGCTTCACTTTCTCTACTTTCTAAGTGTTGTCGGACAATATTAGTGACTAGCGCTCTTAAAGCGAGACAATAGAACAACATAAGAACTTTTGCACACTCAATTACATCATTGCTCATTATCAAGCTAAATGAAAAGAAGAAAGAAAATACACACCCATTATTAAATGATTCGTGTATGTCTCTCAAATAAACTAGAAACTCTATTGTTATTGCATTGAGTAAGTGTGCGACATGAGTTGGGCCTTCAACCCGATATCGAGTGAATACATGCTTATATCCATAGTAAAATAAAACTACATGGATCTGAAATAAATAGTTTTAAATAAATACCATAGCTAAATTCTCAAATTAAAATATTTTTACATTGTTACTTTATGCACATTTCTAGGAAATGGTATATGAAAATTGAAAAAAGTATGGTTAGTTCTCGATCAGATCCATCTCCTAATATACTTTTTTTGTAACAATAGTTGGTTAAGTACATTTTCTTCTAATAAGTTCTAACAAAAACAAAGTACATATTTGTCCTTTGTTGAGGAAGAAATAGCGATTAATTGAGCAACCAAATAAATAGTATTAGTATTGAATGACACAACAACCACAATGCAATCCTCGATCGGACATTACATTGAGATAGGAGAGGAAATAGTATTGAATCACGGTTTGCTTTCGTGCCTAAGTCCTTGTTGGTGTGGACCGGTTCTTAAACATCAAGCTTTCTCATCCCATAGGATTTTTTAATTTGACCCATGTCAATCTCTTGGTATGGGGAAAATATTGAGGGCACCATCAATGTTAGGAAGACGTAATCATGTCAATTATTAAAAAGATTGATTGAACAAGTTCAATGCAATTACATCCTCCCAAGAAGCAGGAAACTTGTTGTCGATTGTTGGACCAGCACCACGGTACTGCAGTATAGTAGAAGAATCTAAAAAGCATTTAGCAAAATAAAAATAGGTCCGGATGTGTGAAAACACTAATTACTATACCCTCATAAATCAAGGAACCATTGAAGAAAGTGGTTAATACAAAACAAAGATTATGAGGTGTTCATAATCATAACATGAATACTCTCACCGCCGATAGCAAGGAACATTTCATACTTATGCGATTTACGTAAAACCATATCCACCCTTTCCATACATTGAACAACTATTTTGACATGTCTTTTTCTAGAAAACAAAGAAATCTAACTGAGTCTCTCGGTTCGCCATTTTCACTTCTCGCGCATGTACAAGTTCAGCAGCCATCATCCGTCACCGGAGAAGAATACAATACTTAATAATCCAAAATTCAAGATAGAGTTAAATACGTTGGCCCTTGAACTTGTCATAGATTTTGCAAAATCGAAATCGACACTGAACTTGCTAAGTTGTGCCATTTAGGTCTATACCTCTCGCTAGATCATTAGATCCAGGTGTGGCGTGCCGATGTGGCGCCACAGATGCATATTTGTAGAAAAACCCTTGACTTTATCATCTTCTCGCCACTCCATCCCTCCCATCTCCCACGCCTCTCTCCATCCACTGTCTCTCTGCCTCACCCCGCCGCCCACCATGGGAGCCCGGACCACGCGGTGTGCACACGCGCCCGCTCACACGGCCTCGCAGCGCCAAGACGTATTCCGCCGCTACCACAGGCGCGGGCGCAAGCATAGGCACGAGCTCACGCCTCACGGCGCTGCGTGTGCTCGCCGCTACCACGCGGGCGCGGGCATGAGCTCCGTCAGCGCCTCATGGGCGCGTGTGGGGAGGTGCCTCCCGACGGAGGGCTCCCATGGTGGTGGGGGCGGAAGCAGGTGGTGGAGGTGGAGGGGATGGTGGTGAGTCTGGAGGGGTTGAAGAAGAAGATGACGTGTGCCACCCGCCGCCCGCCGTGGATGCGAGATGCGCGCGCGCCTCACCACCCCAAGCCGGTGGCGCGCAGTCGCTCCGCTAACGACGGCGGGCCATGCCCCGCGCTACCGACTGGCCACCGGAGGCGAGGAACGGGCCTGGGCGCAGGCACCGGCCTCCCCGACGAGGTGCGGCTCCCAGGGAGAGGTCAAGGCGCGCCCGCACGGTGTCCCCGGTACGCCCGCCATGGGAGGCATGGGCGACAAACGCGACAACCACGGTGGTGGTGATGCTCACCGAGGCCGGAGTTCCTCCTCCGCCACCGCCAGTCTCTCTCTCCGCTCGATGGCCGCCAGCGTAATGTGACCCTCTCCGTGAGGGCATCAACGAGTTTTGCCTACCGCCGCCGCGTCACTGTTTCGCGCGCCTCCCGAGCTGCCTCCGCAATGACACTCCTCGCGCCACCACCGCGCGGTGGTGGTCCTCGCCTCAACACCGGCGAGAGTGGGTGCGCGTGCGCAGCGTGCACATGGCAAAGCGTAGGGACGGCTGAAGGAAGGCCCCCATGCGCCTGCGGTCGGCCTTGGCGTGCGTGAACGGGTGCCTAGGAGAGAGAGGGAGGAGATGGGTGAGAAGATGATAAAAGTCAAGGGTTTTTCTGCATATATGCATCTATGTGGCGCCACATCAGACGCCACATCGGATCTAACATATCCAGCGAAGGAGTATGAACCTAAGTGGCACAACTTAGCAAGTTCATGGTGCCAATTTTGATTTTGCAAGTTCGTGGACCTAAGTGGGCACACGTGTGACAAGTTCAAGGGCCAACGGTATTTAACTCTTCAAGATATTCTGCCTCTTCTAGATGGCAACTTCTATTACTTAATGAAAGAAAATTCACTAAATTATTTGTGGTGTGGTTAATTTTATTTGCATCACATTGTGTCCTGGAACTGGAAGAAGGAATACGGAATTGAGCCTCTTCCTCAGTTGACGAGGACAGGTTATTTAAGTTTGGCAATTAAACAATAATCCATCAGTCCATTCTCCATTCCCTAGTGCATAAATGTACGCAATTTTCCTTCCTGGACACTGTCTAGTCATAAAATTTTAACTGTGACCACTAATATGAGAAAATGTATTTAGATTGACGTAAGAAAGTAATACTCATATATCACCGTATAATACATTTATTATATTTTTATAGCCGTTAGCAGTACACTGTGATAAAACAACAATTCAGTAAATGTCATTTCTTCAAAATCCTATATGTCATTCTAATGCATTTTGTGCAGAGGAAGGGACTCATTTCTATAATTTCAATGTCATGCATACATTCTTAAATCTTAATCTATTTCCCCGTTTTTCTCTTCATGCATAGATTGAGTTCACATGATTTTATATAACTTGTCATCCAAAAACATTTTACATGTGGTTGTACAATTCATCAAAAAGAATAAGCACATAGAAGAACATTTATGAATATCAAATTACTAACAGAAATAAAATACACAAAGAAAATACACTAACTACCATTGTTGACTCCAGGATATATGCCAGCAGTAGTAATAGCTGAACACCGGCAACTTTTGCTTGTTCATGGAAACTTTCGCCTCCACGAATAATCGGTATCATCACAAACATCAATATATGCTGTCTGATCAGGAAAAAAAGTGTGCCAATATCATTTTTCAGGTAACATTTTCTGAAAATCCACTGGAATCCACAAAAATTGCGCCTCAAGCACGGCATCTTTCTATTGGGAAACTTTCTGCGCTACCTTAGTAGATATCGCTGCCTGCAATACTGCACCTCTGCCCTTTGAAAAGGTCCAGCAGTATGAACAACTAGATCCACACCTGGGGGGAGAAAAGAAAATATTCAGGTAATTATTCTTCTCCTCAAGCAAAACCAAACAGTGGGTTAGGGGCTCATACATCAGGGGTCAGCAAAGGTTTGTTTGGAGCTTTGGTGCGGGACGACAGAGAAAGGGGCTGTCGCCGGCGTTAGGGAAGGGAGCAGCCGAGTCCAAGGGGGTGGTGCAGCAGTCAGCCGACGAAGCGACATGGCGCGATTTCTTGTTGTCCCCGCCCCGGCCAGCTCCAAAGACTGCGAATGGATCGCGCGGATCAAAAAGGAAGACGAGATCGACAGATCAAATAGGGAGGACCAAGAAAGGGAATTGGAGATTACCTCAACGACAAAGTAATAAAAAATTGGCGAGGCACCCGAACGCAGAGCGCCTTGGTGGCGATTCTGGCGGCTCAAGTGACGGTGGTTGATGGGGATGGCGAGCGACATCAAATGGGGTGGATCGGGTCGGGACGGCGTCGGGCGTAGCGGACTCGGTGCCGGTGGGATGGGGAGCGGCTCCGGCATGGAAGGCGTGGATGTGGTCGGCTGGCGGCATGGAGGGACGCCAACGGCGGCACGGTGAGGCCGTCGGCAGCGGCAAAGAGGGGACGACGACGGCGTGTGAAGCGGCGCAGCGGAAAGTGGCTCGCTTTGGCATGGCTGTCGCGTTGTGCTCCTCCCGCGACGCTCGCTTCCTCCCGCGAGGAAGAAGAGATCGAACTAACGGGAAAAAGTCTAAGCATCCGAGAAAGGAAGATCAAACGGTGGAGGTACCTTGCACCAATCTCAAACATTGGAAGGTGAGATGGAAAAATCTTCCGGAAGGTATATAGGATTGGCGGCCGAGCCAGCCAAGTCCAGTCCACATTATGCTCATGTTCAGGTAAATCAGCTCGGCCCAAGCCCAGCCAGTCCAGTCCACCACATTATGTCAATGGCGCCGCAGCCCGGATCCAGCCCAAGAAACACCGTGTGACCCCACCGGTCAGCACAGCTTATAACACGCACAACAGCCAACAAGGCACAGCAACGCGCGCTCGCATCGCACTCGCGGTTGTGCTTCGTTTTCGGCGTCGTTTTTTTTTCTCCCTTCTCCCGTGTCGCGGCCGGCGGCACCCTCCCCAATCCCACGCCATCCGCCCGCCCATCCAGACCCCCGGGCGGCACCCCGCGGCAGCAGGCAGCGACGCAGCGTCGCGGCTCCCGCACCGCACCACACACCTCCACGGCTTGGCCTAAGGTGCCCAGGCGGCAGGAGCGAGGGGCGGATCCGCCGCGGCGCCATTGCCAGGCAGTGCTGGTCCTCCCGGATCCACGCCACCCGCCTGCAGCCACTGGCGTTCCCACGCCGTTCAAGGCGGATTCAGCGTCCACGCACCCTTGCTCTAATTAAACGCTAGGATAAGCGCCGCCGCCACCGCAGCCCTGCGTCTGTAGATCCGCCACTGCGGGAGGAGTCCACCGTTTCTAAAACCCAGTCTTTACTGCCTTGCTGAGATCGATAGGTTTCAGATCCAAGACCCCCGTCTGGCCGGGAAATCGCGCAGCTACTAGGGGAACATCCAAGAAAAGGTAATTCCGTTTTGCTTCTCCTCCCACTGCAAGAAAAGTATGGTGGACCTGGTGGTCTTCCTTCCTTCGATCATGCAATTTGTCTGCTACATGCTCGGATGTTGATCCTGTTTGGCCTGATTGCAGAATTTGCTGGGCCGACCGAGCAGTAAGAAGAAGGTATTGGACAAGACAATGGTACAGAAATGTTCTTCATGATGAAGCTGGCGATGGGGCACTGGTGGAGATAAGAGATGCTATCGGCTGTGATGGATTACTTGAGATCGTGCTGGGACCTGCATCGCCGGCCGGGCGCCCCGCAGAGGATCAGATGCGCCGCCAGGACGGGCTCCTGTGGTACAAGGATGGTGGGCAGGTCGTCAACGGTGAGTTCTCCATGGCCGTGGTCCAGGCTAATAACCTGCTGGAGGACCATAGCCAGGTGGAATCAGGGCCACTGAGCTTAACGGACCCTGGCCTCCAAGGCACCTTTGTCGGCGTCTATGATGGGCATGGTGGTCCGAGACGGCGCGTTACATCAACGATCATCTCTTCAACCACTTGAAGAGTAAGGCCTCTACTTCTGCTGAAGTTCATGCTTTAGATCAAATAACAATCAAGCTTATGCTATCGCTTTTTGTGATCGATATACCCGATTTTTGATATGAAAGTGTGTATTAGCTGATCCCGATTGCTCTCACGTAAAGATATTTGCCATTTTAATGGGTCTGTATTGTATGTGTGGGTTGCATAGAATGATGTTCAATGTAGAGTTGTAATGCGGAAAAGTGCATGCAAATTTAAATGCAGCCATCTTTAGACAAAGGCCAATGTGACCCTAGATTCGATCTTGATAAAATTGGAATAGAATGGAAGCACATCATTCCATGGGATAGAGTGATAACTATAAACGGCTAGAAATTATTGATGATCACAAAAGGATAGTGCCTTCTGTCATATCTTCTAATTATATCATTATATCGCTTTAACTGCTTATCTATTTTCATTTATGCCATTGCATGACAAACTTAGTTTTCCAGGATTTGCATCTGAGCACAAGTGCATGTCAGCGGATGTGATTCGGAAGGCTTTCGAGCGGCTGAGGAGGTTCATTTCTTTAGTTAGTAGCCAATGGTCAATTAGACCTCACCAGCAGTTGGCTCTTGCTGTCTAGTTGGTGTGGTTTGCAGTGAACTTTATATGTTGCTAGCCTTGGAGATTCCGTGCTGTTCTTGGGAGACTTGTCAAGGAACTGGAGAGGTTTTGGCAATGCAGCTCGGAACACAATGCATCCTATGAGGAGGTTAGACGAGAGCTGCAGGCATCACATCCTGATGATCCCCATATTGTGGTCCTAAAGCACAACGTTTGGCGTGTTAAGGGTATCATCCAGGTATAAGAACTTGAACTGTAATTTGTGTAACATAAAGTTGCTAGTATTTGTTCATTCAATCTGACTTGTATCAAATATTTTGAGTAGTCTTAAAAATTTCTTGTAACCTTGTATATTCATCAAAATGGAGATTTGTGTGCTGTAGGTAGCTAGTTTTATGTTTGCATTTAATTTTTTACTTGATGTTGTGTAATTGGCATTTCATTAACAGAGCCATATTTGCATGTATTTATCATGATTCTGTATACATGGAGATGATCTTGGTAATGTAGTAACAATTAATTAATTTTTTTAATGCAAATGCTATGGCAATTACTTCTGGTGCTTACCGTGTACAAGAAACTTCTGGCATGCAATGTTACCTGCTGAACCTGTCTGCTTCTAGGCATCTCATATGGTATGATGATGTTTTACAGATAACAAGGTCAATTGGAGATGTATATCTGAAGAAACCAGAGTTCAATAGAGAACCTTTGCACCACAAGTTTCGATCCAGGAACTTTCAGGAGACCACTTCTTAGCTCTGATCCAGCAATTACTGTACACCAAATACAGCCAACTGATAGGTTCATCATTTTGCATCTGATGGACTCTGGGAGCATCTTAGTAATCAAGAAGCAGTTGACATGGTTCAGAGTAGCCTCAGAAATGTATGTATTCTTATCTTATGTTTATTTTTCTGTAACTTGGTCCTTTTGAGGCACAGTGGTAGTTTGTTTTTTGTTTATCTGATCAAAATTACGAGAATACACTTTTGTAGTAGTTTTCTTTGACTGATGTTTCTGTTGAGGTAGAAGGACATACCTTGTTGTCTTTGAAATTTGAGACTACAATATCTGTAATTCTTTATATTTTTAGAAGTATATGGTCTTAGTTTCTAAAGATGTAGCGTCTAACTTTTTACAATAAGTGGTAGTAGATTTAGACATGGTATGAAGACACCTAGATTATTGAACGAGAATTGGAATAAGCAAGGTTCCGCTAGGCGGCGATTGCGGCGACTAGGCGCGCCTAATCGCGAATCGAGGGTGTCCGCCTAGGGGTAGGCGGACCCCAGGCGCCGAGGAAAGCGGGCGACCAGGCGGCCGAGGCGCCCGGCGAGCGGAGGCAGGGAGGAAAGCGAGAGAGGCGGCGAGGGAGGCGGCCTGCGCGTGTGTGCCACTTCAAGGGAGGCGGTGAGGGAGGCGGCCTGCGGCAGGCTGCGAAGCGAGGGAGGCGAAACAGGGAGAGCATCGTGGGAGGTGGGAGGAGGATGGCTGGATGGATAAGGTGGAGGATGGTTGGATGGATAAGATGGAAAGAGTGAATAAGTGGGCTGGGCTTCTTTTGTTGGGCCTTCCCCCCACTTTAGCTCCACAGATCCCTTATTTTTTTTCTTTCGCTTAAGGTAATTGAAGGTAATACTAAGTATATGTACAAATATAAAACGCCTAGAAAAACGCCTAGAACCGCCTAGGCGCGATTAATCCCGCCTAGGCGCTAGGCGGTGGGTCACCGCCTAGAATCCGCCTAGCGCCCAGCTGAACTATGGGAATAAGTATTTTCTAAGTTCTAGGTCTTTAGGCATGCGAGCCTGTAGGATCTACATCTACTATTTGCAGTATTGGAGATTATCGTGTAGCAAAGTCGCTTAGCCCTCCAAGATTGTGTTCTTCATGTCATACTGGATTAGACCTCCAGGATAATTTGGAATGTTGTCGTCTTCATTTTCATTTGTGGTTTGCTTAAATCTTTGGTGGTTGAGTTGAAGATCTACTTGTGTAATCTTCATTATTCCAGAACAGATATGTCTGTTGTCTTCATAACATTTTAGTTGGTAGATACTACTGACAGTGACACTGTCTCCAAAATGCAACTCTGACCACAGATTTCTGCTGTGGTATATCTATAAAACCAATAAATTATGGAAATTATTCCTGAGACAAATCCTCTTGATTTTGAATGTCACAGACCTAAATAATAAAATATAATTTGACTGAGTTTATGTAAAATGGCATGTATTTGTCTTATGGGAGGCTCACGTAAATCTGCATTCAACATGAAATTCAAATGATCTGTTGTTATGGTTGTGGGACCGCCCTGTGCCTGGGCCCACTACTCGGATAAGGATTAGTTTGTTAGCAGATTAGATAAGATTAGTTAGATTTAGATAAGATCTATTAGTTGGTTTGTTAGGCACCTTGGTCTATAAAAGGCAGCCAGGAGTCCTAGGGTTAGGCAAGCAGAAAATAGATCAAGGAAGCCATCTCAGAGCCTCCCTCGGGAGGGCGAGTAGCCGATCTATCCTGCCCATTAGTGCTCAATAATCCAGTCTCTATCATCTGTTTTGTGACCACTTTGTCTATGTTTATCATGCCTCCAAAACTACGGACTTGCTTCATAGAAATCACATTTGTTAACTAAATAAATGTCATCCTTGAATGCATGTGGGATCTTGAAAACTTAACCACTAAAATAAGCTAGAGCATTTACCTGTCACATTGAAATGCTGTAAAACACTAAATGATCATATATATACTTCTAATTCTAGAAGTTTTTTTGCTAATTAAGTTGTAACATTCTTTTACTACCATTTAATTAGGATAAATAAAGAGTCAAAATTTGTATACGATACCATGTCGATGTCCTAAACATATTGGTGGGGAAGTATTTTAATAGGCAGGATAGATCAAGCGTGAGTTCACAACTTCCTTAATTACAAGTTTTTTTTGTTGCTTTATCGCTCTTACAAAATATGTCAGTTCCTGTTTTGTTGACTCTATCTAATCACTTTTATGCCCAGGGAATCGCTCGAAGATTAGTAAAGGCTGCAATGCAGGAAGCTGCGAAGAAGAGGGAGATGAGGTATTCCGACCTCAAGAAAATTGACCGTGGGGTGAGGCGACACTTCCACGATGATATAACAGTCATCGTGGTCTTTTTGATTTAAATGCCATGACAGCTGCTGCCTGGAGCAGACCTCGGTTTCTCTCCGAGGGGTGGTGTTCAATCCTTCGAACACCCTTGCTCTGTTGTCAGTTCCCACAGAGCTAAACAGCTCTTACTGAAACCATACTGGAGGTGAACGGGCCAGGCAAGAAGAGTAAAAAAAAAAGTAAAGGAAAAGCTAAAAGAAAAAGAAAGAAAGAAAGCAGCAGTTGTGATCAGCTGTAGTGTATTTTGTCGTCTGCGTTCTTGTAAAAACCTTTTTTGTAGATTCTCAACCTGGTGACAAAGCGTACTGATAGCAAGGTATAAGATTAGATTATTCTTAGCTTTTCTTTTTTCTCTCTTACCCTTTAGATTCACTCATGGGATATCAGGTGGCTGTACATTCTCTGGATCAACTTGTGATAATAGTTCATGCCCTTTTGTGCAGTAAAATGTTCATCATGCCATCCCATGACTGATCTGATTGTCCAGCAGGTGGTTCTGATGGTTCATGCAGGATGACTTTCTCCACATCACTGTGCTGACATGGTGAGGCAAATGCTTAGTAGATTCATTGTCATTTTCAAAAAAACGAAAAGGGTGGAACAAAGTTAACAGCGGCGCACAGCAAAGTATGCTCGACTACAATTCCGTGACAATTTTAACAAAAAGATATTGATCTCAAGGGGAAATTCACAAAGCAAGTATGCTCGACATTTCACAAAATTTTAACGAATCCATTAAGTCTAATTAAGCTATCTTAATGACTTACTGTAGCACAATATTGTCTAATCATGATATAATTAGACTGTTAGATTTGTCTTAAAAATTAGAAGGGTTACGAAATATATTTTGTTATTAATTCACGTTTAATACTCCTAATTCATTTGTGGCTCGCTGTTGAGCCGCCTGCGTCTTTGTACCCTGGCCTCGATCCCACGACTTGTGTTTTTATAACAAACTTATATATATATTAGGACATTACAATAGCGTTTTACGTAAAGGTCCTCGAAAGAAGACCAAAAAGCAGAGCGATCGACGACGATGTCGGAGTTGTGGAGGGCGGGTGTCGAGGACGCTGCGCCCAGATGATGGGGTTTGTAAGCGGGCGGTGAAGCCGTTGAAGGAGAACCCCGATGACCTTCAGATATGGTAGGAGACGCGTCGGTGGTTGCGGCGAACCAGAGCCCAAGGGGAGGCGGCGTCTACGAGGAAGCACGAGGATCTGATCCACCGAGTTGGGGAGGCGGGCTTCTGGACCATTGACTGCTGCAACATGGAGGCGGAGTCGGAGGAGACCATCCGAGAGGAGGAGCCGACCAGGGACCAGCCTGGAGACCTGATCCTCACAAGGGAGGAGCAGATCCACAGGTGGAGAACCCAAATCGACTCCAACTCCGGCCGGATCTGAGATGGTGGCGCGAAGACTCCAGCAATAGAGGGAAGGTGGGAGCGGAGGTGAAGTTGCGGAGGGTAGGGCGAGCGGGTTGATTTATTACCACATACCGAGTTCGGCTGGAGACGACGCAACAGGCCAAAGAGGTCGTGAAGGTGGCACGGAGCAAAGGAAGCACAAGCACCAGAGGGCACGCATAAAGGCAACAACTAGAAAAATTAAGAAGGCTACTACTATATCTACAAGAAGGGTGGTGCCCTACCTCAATCCCACGGCCTGTTGGTCTTCCAGCAAGGTTACTCAAAACCAGTGGCCATCTTATTTTCGAATTTTGCTCAAACAAAATCTGATTTTCGAATGTGTTTCGTTCATTATTATCTAGATTGATGTTTTATGCATACCAAAATTAGCAATCCTGCTTCTTGGAGTTTTATTTTTATATTTATTTTTTTACATTTTTTTAAAAAATATACATCCATACCAATGTTTTGCAAAACTATACCTCTACCGCCATTTGAACGGCGTGGCGAGGGTCCCAAACGCCGTTTTAAAGGGTGTTAGGCACCTACCACCGGCAGTAGGGTTCCCACCCGCACGGCGGCTACTGTAGTCGGTTTCTACCGCTGTTTTAAACGGCGGTAGAGACCAATATATTCTCAAAAAATCGTAACTTTTTTGTATGAACTCGGATGGAGATAAATTTTATACGAAACTTGTAGATTTCATCGAGAGCTACAACTTTGTGGTTCAATTTTTTTTTCATTTGAGATTATACTATTCAGATCTAAAATTTGAATTTTAAATCTAAATATTGTGTCAATCATTTGAGCACCAAAATGAATTCAAATAGACACAATTTAAACTACAAAGTTGTCGATGTCGTTGAGATATATAATTTAGCCATTTAGGTGTAGAGTTTACCTCTATCCGAGTTTATATGAAAATGTTATGAGTTTTTGAAGATATGTCGCCGAGAGAAAAAAATCATCAAATTTTAGATCTGAATATAGTGTTGATTATTTGAGCATCAAAATGATTTCAAATGAAAAAGTATGAACTAAAATTGCAGCTCTCGATGAAATCTACACTTGTCGTATAACTTTTATCTCCAACCGAGTTCATACCAATGAAATATGATTTTTTTAAAAGATATGCTGCCAACAGAAGAAATAATTGTGTCGATTATTTGAGCCTTAAGATGATTTCAAATGAAAAAAGTTTGAACTACAAAGTTGTAACGTCCTTTAAAACGAGGTTTGGGAAGGTATAGTTTTGCAAAACATTGAGATTGATGTATATTTTGAAAAATTGTAAAAAATAAATATTAAAATAAAATCTGTGCATAATTTAGTTCCCGAGAAATTTGGCCGAAAAATTTTGGCCCAAAAATTTTGGGAACTAATTGAGAATTCTCACGTGTATACCACCGACGGGCAACCCTATCCATTGTCTCCTCCTCTCCAACCCGAACCCTAGCTAGTCCCTCCACCGCCGCTGCTCGTTCCTCCACCTCCGATCGTAGATCTACTTCCTCCAGCGGGCGTGATGGCTGGAACAGCGGAATCGACGGCAGCTACACTGGCCGACGGAGTGCGGTAGGAACCCCTAATGGTTCTGCCGACGACAGACGAGGGCATCGCGCACCAAGGAGCGGTTGGGGCTTGTCGTTAGGCGGCCAGCGCCGTAGTATCCCGGCCGCTCCATTCGCCAACAACACGCTTCCGCCTCGTCTGCCGTCGAATCGACTCCTTCGACCTCAACGACGGTGCGGCGTGGGCGGGCATGGACCGATACACGGCATCCTTCGTCCGCAAAGCTTCACTGCGTGCGGCGCCACCCCTACCGGTGGGAGGGCCATCCCGGAGCGAGGACGGTGGATCTGAAAGCGCCACCTCCGGAGTCTGCAAGTCGTGGAGCGCGAACCGAGGTGTCGACGGCGATGAGTCGGTCGGTGGCTTCTTAAGTGCAATCAAGCCCTATGAGGGTTTTGGTGATGTTGACCACACAATTAAAGAGCTAATGAGCCTTTGAGTTTATTGTGCAGTACAAGAATGTTTTACAGGTGTAAAAGAAAGAAAGGAGACCCTCAATTACATGAAGAAGGATAGCTATGCTCTTTAGAGAAGTTTATTTATTTTATCTTTTGAATTTGAGTATAGGACAATCCGTACTATCAAGAGGGATACTAATGGTGAGTTAGGGTAGATTCAAGTGCTCATAGAACATCTATTCTATTCCTAACCCATTCCTTGAAGAGAGAGACCTGCTTTGTTTTGCCTGTTGTTTCCTTGTTCGGAGGTTCCGAGTTTAATCTCGGAGGTTCCGACCGTCTGCTCCAGTCAGTGAGAGTTTGTGGTTCGGAAGTTAGATTTTTCTCGGAGGTTCAACTTTGAAATATGATCACATTACGGATCCGGGGTATTTATACCCCTTGGTCCCCAACGGTGATTCTCTTCTTCTTCCGAACAAGAACGTTCAAGCTCCATTCCTCACCTTGCATTGACTCCAAACCTACTCTCTTCCAAATCCTTGCCTAGCATTGATTGAGAGTGGAATTTGAAGTGATTGTGAGCAAACCTTCCATTCCTTGTTCTTGAGCACTTGGAGAAGTCCTAGCAAGCTTGGTGGATCTATTACTCTGGAGCCTTGCTCCTAGACGGATAGAGGTTCTTGGAAGCTCCAACCCGATTGTGGAAGCTCCAAGGTGTTTGTATTACCCTTGTGAATCTAGTGGAAAGTCTCCACCTATTACCCAAAGTGATAGGTGAGAGAGAGGAGTGGATCTTTGTGGTCCTTAGCCTTTGTGGTTTCCTCAACAACGTGGACGTAGGCAAGCCTTTGTATGGCGAGCTAACCACGGATAAATCCTTGTCTCGTGTGTGTGATTTATATTCTTACTTGTCCATGTTCATGCTTGTTCTTGACTAGATCTATTAGGGTTTGTCTCCGATCTACTTTGTGGTAGCTTCCTAGCGGTTCTTTGCTTAGAAATCATCTTGCTAGGTCCTAAGTATCTCCTAGAATTTGGTAGATCTGTTCATCAAGTAATCCGCAGCTTATTTCATATTTGCTCTGTTCTAGTCGGAAGTTCTGAGATTATTCTGAGGCTGCCTCGTTCGGAGGTTGGAAATAATCTAAGTTCGGACCACAGTTTTCTGCAGAAAAAGTTTAAATTTGTGTGCAGGCCTATTCACCCCCTCTAGGCCATATTGCCTCGATCCTTTCAATTGGTATCGAGGTTATCCTTGCAAACACTTAACCGTGAGGATATGGCAAGTGAAGATGACAAGCAAGAGGAGGAGGAATTTGAAGATTTGCCAAGTGAAGTTGAAGGTGATGCCTCTGAGGTAGGCAACACCTCAGCCAAGAGAAGTTTGACAAGCTCAAGAAGGTCACAAAGAAAGCTCCAAGAACAATGGCAAGAAAAGCAAGAAAGAGGACAAGAAGAAAGAGAAAGAAGAAGAAAAGAAGAAAGAGGACAAAGCAAGAAAAGAAGAAGAAAAGGAAGAAAGAAGAAAAGAAGAGAAGAAAGAGAACACCTTCACCATCTCCATCACCATCTTCATCATCATCTTCATCTAGTGAGAATGGAGATGGGGATGATGAGTACTACGGCACAAGAATTCCCAAGAGAACACTCAAGCCCAAGCCCAAGGCCAAGTCCAAGGATGATTATAGAAGAGTATCCTTTAACTATGATTCTTTGGAGACTAAATCTAAGGATGATATCACTATACTTGGCAAGTTGCCCCAATTTGATGGGACCAACTTTGCTAAATGGAAGCATATGATGAAAGCTTATCTAACCGGTTTGAGTTTGGAGTTGTGGAATATTGTGTGTGTAGGTTTTGATGATCCCAAGACTTTGAAAACCTCACACCGTGATCGTCGCAACATTAGAGGAATGCTCAAGCTACAAGCATACTCCTTAGTGCCTTGAATGCCCAAGAGTACAATCGTGTTAGTGGACTAGAGATTGCCAAAGAGATTTGGGACATCCTCCACATTGCTCATGAGGGTGTTGACAAGGTCAAGAAATCCAAGATCAACATATTGATGGCCGAACTTAATAGATTCACTATCTTTGATGGAGAAGGGCCACAAGAGATGTTTGATAGGTTGATGGTCATAGTTGGGAAGATAAGAGGCTTAGGTGGTGATGAGTTGGATGACCACTTTGTTGTGAAGGTGATGTTGGAGGCCTTTGCTCCAAGAAATCCTACTCTAGTCACCTTGATTAGAGAGAAGAAGAGATTTGAGGAGTTCTCCAAATGATGTTCTTGGGAGAATTCTTACTAATGAGCTTATGGACAAGGAAATCCAACATAGGAAGAAAATTGGTGAGCTAGAAGCCAAGTTGAACAACTTGAAGGTCAAAGAGGTTGCTCTCCATTCTAACAAGTCAAGCAAGCCTACTACCTCATCCAAGCACTCTACTCATCCAAGCCTCCAAGTCAAAATCAAAGAAAGTGGAAGTAGAGAGCTCTACAAGTGACTCAAGTGAAGATGAAGATGAAAGCTCTCATGTTGAGATTGGGGATATGGCTTTGTTCATGAAGACATACAAAAGAGGCTTGAAGAAGCAAGGTTACAAATTTGCTAAGAGAAGGTTTCCCAACAAGAAAAAGAGAACTTGCTACAATTGTGGAAGCACCGAGCACTTCATAGCGGATTGCCCAAATGAGAAGAGAGAAACAAGAATGACAAAGGCAAGGGAAGCTACAAGAAAGATCAAAACCACATCACAAGAGAAGAAACTATGGTGGAGAAGCTCATATTGGTCATGAATGGAACGGAGATGAGAGCTCTAGTGAAGGAGAAGGAAAAAGGTTGCAACTGGCTATCAAGAAGCTTCCTCCACTTCCTCAAGGTTGTTCAACAACTTGACCGATGATGAAGAGAGCTCATCCATTCATTGCTTCATGGCCAAGGGTGAGAAGGTAAAACTAGCTCAAAACCCTCTCCTCCACCTAGTGATGAGTCGAAATGGACTCTAGTGATGAATCTAGTGATGAGGAAGCAAACCAACTTGTTAGTAAGATGGATGAGCAATCTAGAGATTTTATGGCTAGGTTGATAGTGGAACTAGAGAAAAACCAAGACATTCTTGCATCCGAAAGAAGTGAGCTTGAGGCTTTGCTTTGCGAAGTGAGCCAAGCGGAGAGCGTCATAGCTACTCTCAAGGAAGACCTTGCTGCCTTCCAAGCTCAATGTAATTCTCTCAAGTCGAGGAATGAAGAGCTTGAGGAGCAATATAGTCTCCTTTGGAGTAGCACCTCACATCCTCTGAAGGTAAGGGTGACTCTAGTGCTTCTACTAGCAAGGGGGATAAATGCTTCAATGTTGATCTTGAATCCTATGCTACTAATCTTGCTAACATGGAAGCTATGAAAAGGAAATTGCTAGGTTAAACTCAATCATAGCTAGAGGATGCATGAGTGAAGAGAACAAGAAGGAAAGTTCTCCAAGAGAAAGATGTTGGAGAAAAGTAAGAAACCAGGTTTTGGCTATGTTGAAGGTGGCAAGACCAATGAAAGAAAGATCATCAAGGAAAAAGAGTGCCTAGAATTCAAGAGCACTGGGTTTGTTTACCGGACCCGGAGGTTCCGAGCTCAAAGCCCGGAGGTTCCGAGTCCGAAGCCTCGAGCCACCAGGCATGAGAACTCGGAGGTTCCGAGAAAATTCTGAGGTTCCGGAGTCTGCAAAGACAGTAACCAAGAAGAAAGGCAAGACTCAACCTCGGCAAGTTTCCAAGGCATCTAACACTCGTTTGCGTGTTCGAACCATCCAATCATGCCTAGAAGGAACTTGTCCCTCAACAAGAACAAGGCTCATGCATCTAGAGACATACCCCCTAGCTATGTGTTGAGGCGCAACAATCTTGGTAAAGTTGTTGCCACGTATGTTGGAAATGAGTCTAACATATATGTGAAAAGATCACTATGGGTTCCAAAATTTTGGTTGCTAACGTGAAGGCCCCAAGTCAAATTGGGGACCTAAAAGAAGGAACTAAATTGTTTTGTAGGCATACTCCTCCGTGGATCAAGTTGGGTGCTTGATAGCGGATGTACACATCATATGACCTGGAGAAAGAGTATGTTCTCATCCTACCTCCATTTGGAAGGACCAAGAGAAACTATTGCTTATGGAGGGATACAAAGGAGAAGAAGTCATCGTGTAGGTGATATCCCTATCTCTCAAAAATATTCAATTACAAATGTTCTTCATGTTGATCCGTTGGGTTACAATCTATTATCCGTTTCACAACTTAGTGAGATCGGTTTTGATTGTCACTTTTGGATAAGTGTGTCCATCATAAGAAGGAGGATTCTCTATTGTCCTTACGGGTCGCTTGAGGGGAGGCTTTACCTAGTTGATCTCAACAAAAGTAAGGTTTCTCCCAAGACTTGTTTAGTGGCAAAATCTAGCATGGGTTGGCTATGGCATCGCCGACTAGCCCATGTTGGCATGAGGAACTTGGCCAAACTTTTGAAAGATGAACACATCCTTGGACTAACAAATGTGCATTTTGAGAAAGATAGGATATGTAAAAGCATGCCAAGGAAAGCAAGTAGGAGCACCTCACCCACCAAATAGCATTCTCACTACATCAAGCCCGTTGGAGCTCATTCACATGGATCTATTTGGACCGTGGCCTACATAAGTATTGGTGGTAACAAATATGGCTTGGTTATTGTTGATGATTATTCTCGCTTCACGTGGGTGTTCTTTGTGTTTGACAAGAGTGAAGTACAAGGAAGGTGAAGACCTTCATAAGAAGAGCACAAAGGGAGTTCGAGCTACCCATCAAGAAAGTAAGAAGTGATAATGGTTCGGAATTCGGAACACCAATGTTGAAGAATTTCTTGATGAAGAGGGCATCAAGCATGAATTTTAGCTCCTTATACCCCTCAACAAAATGGGGTGGTTGAGAGGAAGAACCGGACTCTTATTGAGATGGCAAGAACCATGTTGGACAGTACAAGACTCAAGACATCTTTTGGGCCGAAGCTATCAACACGACTTGCCATGCTATGCCTCTATCTTCACAAGTTTCACAAGAAGACCTCCTATGAGCTTATCACGGTAAAAAGCCTAAGGTGTCTTACTTTAGAGTGTTTGGGTGCAAATGTTTCATTCTAAACAAGAGGCCCCGAACTTCTAAGTTTGCACCAAAGGTTGACGAAGGATTTCTTCTTGGTTATGGTCCAAATGAGCATGCTTACCGAGTCTTCAATCTAACCACCGGAGGATTGAAGTCACTAGATTTGACTTTGATGAATCTAATGGCTCTCAAGTGGAGCAAGTTGACTTAAATGTTGTAGGTAATGAGAAGCCATCTTGTGAAGCAATCAAGCAATTGGCCATTGGTGATGTTAGACCGGTTGAAGGACAAGAGGAAGATGAGCTACAACAACAAGCTTCAACACCACTCGAGGGCCTGACCTCACGGCTCAGATGTGAACCCGGAGGTTCCGAGAAAATTCTGAGGTTCCGGAACAACCTTTGGAACTCGGAGGTTCGAGAAATTTCTCGGAAGTTCGGAACCGAGTTCAGCACCACAAGACCTGCAGAACCAGAATTTTCTCAGCTTGGAAATGATCATGAAGCTAACCAAGTACCTCAAGATGATGATGATGAGAAGAACAACCTCTACACCAACCTCTTGGACCATCACATCCCGTGTACATCAAGTTATACAACGGGATCATCCAGATTGACAATATCCTTGGGAGCATAAGGAGAGGGTAACAACACGATCTCGTCTTAAGAATTTTTGCATTTTACTCGTTTGTTTCCTCTCTTGAACCTATCAAGGTAGAGCAAGCTCTTGAGGATCCGGATTGGGTAATGGCTATGCAAGAGGAGTTGAACAACTTTGAAAGAAATCAAGTGTGGAGTTGGTGGAAAGACCAAGACAAACATCATTGGCACCAAATGGGTCTTTGAAACAAGCAAGATGAGTTTGGCATTGTGATTAGGAACAAAGCAAGATTGGTTGCTCAAGGGTACACTCAAGTTGAAGGACTAGACTTTGGAGAAACATATGCACCGGTGGCAAGACTTGAAGCAATTCGGTTTCTACTTGCTTTCATGCCCATCATGACTTCAAGCTATATCAAATGGATGTCAAGAGTGCATTTCTCAATGGACCACTCTCAAGAAGTCTATGTTGAGCAACCACCGGGTTTTGAAGATCTCAAGCGTCCTAATCATGTCTACAAACTCGTAAAGGCGCTCTATGGGCTCAAGCAAGCACCAAGAGCATGGTATGAATGCCTTAAGGATTTCTTGCTCAAGCAAGGCTTTGAGATAGGCAAAGCCGATGCTACTCTCTTTACTAGAAAAGTTGATGGTCATATCTTTGTGTGCCAAATATATGTCGATGACATAATATTTGGTAGTACTAATGAAACTTTTTGTGAAGAGTTTAGTAGGGTGATGACAAAGAGGTTTGAAATGTCCATGATGGGTGAGCTCAAGTTCTTTCTTGGATTTCAAATCAAACAAGCAAAGGAAGGGACGTTCATATGTCAAACCAAGTACACAAGGGATATGCTTAAGAAGTTTGACATGGACAAGGCAAAGCCCATCAAGACTCAATGCCTACCAATGGACACATGGACCTCAATGAAGAAGGGAAATCCGTGGACCAAAGGTATATCGCTCCATGATCGGGTCTCTTCTTTACTTATGTGCATCTAGGCGGATATTATGCTTAGTGTGTGCATGTGTGCTAGATTTCAAGCTAACTTGAAAGAGTGCCATCTCATGGCCGTAAGAGAATCTTGAGATATCTAGTGCATACCCCTAACCTTGGCTTGTGGTATCCTAAGGGCTCCACTTTCGATCTACTTGGCTATTCGGATTCCGATTATGCCGGTTGCAAGGTAGATAGAAAGAGTACATCGGGGACTTGCCAATTCCTTGGTAGGTCTCTAGTGTCTTGGAGTTCTAAAAAGCAAAACTCAGTAGCCCTTTCCACCGCCGAGGCCGAGTATGTTGCAGCCGGCGCTTGTTGTGCTCAACTACTTTGGATGAAGCAAACCTTAAAAGATTACGGATGTCACTTTACCCATATCCCACTTTTGTGTGACAATGAAAGTGCCATAAAGCTTGCAAACAACCCCGTAAGCCATTCTCATACAAAACATATAGACATCCATCATCACTTCTTGAGAGACCACGAGCCAAAGGAGATATCGCTCTAAGTCATGTGAGCACCGACAAACAACTAGCCGATATCTTCACTAAACCTCTCGATGAGTCAAGGTTTTGTAGTTTAAGGAATGAAGCTAAATATTCTTGATTCTCGTTCGTGGTTTGATCTCTAGCATGCCATGATTGTTTGCTTCATATTGTTGATAATCTGAAAATTCTTTTGAAAAGCTTTGTGTGAAAACTTTATCTTGAAATCTATTTTCATATCCCTAACTTGTCTCAAGTGGCTATAGTTGAATGTGTGATTGCTTGTTTTCTAGCCACTTGAGTCAAGGATACCATGACCTAAGGATCTCGATTGATAAAAGGTTCAAAATCTCAAAAGGAGTGAAAGTTGATAGTTTGAATTCAAGTTTGGAAGCTCAGAAAATCTTTGGAGGTTCCGAGCCTAAGCTGAGAAATTCTTGAACTTCCAATCTTTATCGACTCGACATTCGTTCGTCGGAGGAGGCGGTTCAAAGAGAATCGCATCTTCTTGGAATATTCTTTTACCTTAGGTTAACCCATCCTTTCCCTTATCACAGCTAATCTCTAGATTCCACTTTTCACCGCGACCTCTCTCTCTCTCTCTCTCTCGGCGCCTCGCCTCTCCATTCTCCACCGCCGCGCCGCTTCCTCGCCGGTGGCCGTGATCCTCGTCGTCCGCGTGCGAGGCCGGGCATCATTCTTCGTGGGTGGGCCGAAGGCGAAGATGGAGGAGCCGCTCGTGAAGTTGACCTAGACTCGATCGATCCATGAAGGAGAAGAAGGAGGAAGCCTTGATCTCGTCATCATCTTGTTCCTCACCGACATTTGAGAAGCGGAGGAGGAACAACATTGCACCGCACTGGATTCCATTCCGGAGTTGATCCTCTTCGCCACGGTCTCGATCCGGAGGGGCTCTGGGCTACGTCACTGGCGTAAAAGCCTCTCAAGTTTGTCGGCTTCATCTTTTCTCTGATTCAAGGTAAACCTAGACCTAACCCTAACCTAATTTCTAGATCCATAGTTCTTAGGGTTCTAGGTCTTGCTTGTAGATTGCTATCTTGTGCCTTATTCGAATGATGTGATGCAGTGTCAATTCAATTCAGTTGAAAGTTGAATCAAAGTTCAGAATGCAATAGGGTTCAAAGAGTTTCGAGGTTCAGAAAATTCTCGGAGGTTAGAACTCCATAACTCAGTAGGTGATCTTGATTCAAAGTTCCACCGAGTTATAATTCACTTGCAACACCTCATCTCTTCTCTGTAGTTCAATTCCATTCAAGTTTGGTTCCATTGGTTAAGTTTCAGTTGAAGGTTGAATCAACAAACCTCCTCTGTCGATGCCGGACCTCGGAGGTTCCAGAAAATCCTTGGAGGTTCCAAGTCTGTGACAAAAAACGATCTGTGATTCAAAATTCCATCAATCTTAATCAATTGAACTTCAATTTCCATCATGATCCTCGGTCTTTATCTATCATGATCTATTCCTTATCATTGCCTACACCCTTCGCATATGTCTGGAACCCACGGTGACAAGACCTATGCCAAGAGGCGAGGCGCCATTTGAGACTCCTGGGAGAGAGGGCATTCAAGATTGCGGCAAGAGGAAGCGGTGGCGGCGAGAGGAAAAGCAACCCCGAAGAGGAAAAGGCGGCTGTCGGGAGGAAGAGGATCTGGATCTGCGGCTCATGTTGAGGATAATGGGGATGGAAGGAAGACCATCCCATTGAGCTTGAAGATGACATGTGCTTGGGGAGATTGACTCCACTTATTTGAAGTATCACAAGGTCTGCTCAAGAGACATCCCCAACCAAATATGACAACTCTGTGTACATTGAGCACACCAACTATGATGGGCAGGATACCTTGTCAAGAAGGCAAGAGAAGGAGAACCCATGTCAACCCCAAGATGGCTGCCATAGACTATAGGTTTGGTCTTCCATTTCAAGTTCTATGAGATCAGTGTTGAACACCAAGATGAAGTGATCAAGATGAAGTGGATTGACTTCACCCATTTGGAGGCGAAGAACCAAGAAGATGGATGTGCTTGATTTGGTAGATAAGTACAAGATGAGGGACATATAATGAGCTTCAAGTATGATTGGAACATTGAGGTTCTAGCGCTTCATGCCACCTTCTTCTATGAGGACATCAAGGAGACCATACCTTTGGATGACCGAGGGGTTCACTACAAGGTGGACTTCACCACCTTTGCAAGGACTCTTTGGTTTGACAAGGATGGAGGATCTGAGGTGATTCATTTGAGCACACATGAATCACAAAATGATAGCCTCGACTTATAAGTATGATGAGCTTGCGATGGGTCCACAACTGCTCTAAAGTCTGTACTATGTGCTCAACAACATGTTCAGAGAAACCATTTATCCTAAAGGAGGAGTGACTCAACCCGGTCTCGAAGGTTTGCTCCAAATTTGATTGCAAGGTTCTTTGCACAGGCAAAGCCCTTCTCGATCAGAAGTTCATCTGGTTCAACCTTGTGGAAGTGACCGAGAGTGGCAAGTGCAATCGCCTTATGCTCCCTACATTATGTACTTGATTGAGATGGTTTGAGGATCAGTTTTAAGAAGGATGTGGAGCATGCATCATATCAAGTCGCAGTGGCGCATCGGAAGAAGCAACAAGTGGTTGAGGAGTACATCTTGAAGAAGGCAGGTCTGAGCAAGAGGGTGAAGAGGGACCCAGGGCACCTATACCTGCCGTCCGCACAAGTTGAGAGGCATGGTGAGGGACACTGGAGGTTTTGCAACCGGACAAGAACTCGGATGTATGAGCTCGGGAAGACATGAATATGTTGCTAAAGCATCGAGGGTCGTCCTTCAATGCCTCCCTCCTCCACCTATCTTCCCAGTTTTCCAGAATACACCACTAGTGAAGATGAGGTGAGAAGGACACCGGCAGTCCACCGGGCCGGGAGATATGCTGCGCCCAATCAAGAAGGAGGAAGACATTGAGCCACTAGTGCCAAGATGGCGGACTAAAGAAAGAAGTCGGAAGAAAGCCATGGGATCTTCCTCTGCGCAGAGCAAGAAGGAAGGCAACGCCGGAAGACTGTCGAAGGCTGTTGATATCTCTTCCGGTTCGCTCGACTTTGGGTCCGACTGTTCTCGAACAGGAGGAAGACTCGACTTGATGATGAGGAGTGATTCCGCAAGTCCTACTTTAACTTCCTCTCTTCTTTTCTTCCTTTTGTTAACTATTGATAAAGGGGAGAAGCATGAAGATTGAGATGATCTGAAGATCTAAAGCTTCTGTGGTGGCTAACAAATTCTTTTGTTCTTTTGGTGAGATGAGAGTGCTAACTATTCTCTCATGAACTCCTCGGTGGTCATTTGTTGAGGAACCTGTAGAAACTTTAAGCTTGCCTCATTGGCAAGCATGGTGCAGTCATGGTCAAACTATGGGATGTGAAAACTTTAAAACTTTTGGGTGATATGTGTAATAGGGCTAGATGTGTTGGTTGTTTCATATCTTTATCTAGCTGCTATTTCATTATGTTGATGCATTGCCTGTATGTTTGAATGTTGGAGTATCCTGCAGACCTCGGAGGTTCGAGAATTTTCCCGAGGCTCCAACTCCTGGAGGTTCCGAAACTTTCTCGGAGGTTCCAAACTCTCATGAGATAACTCTCGAGTGTATTAACATGTCATATGCATCACGCCCTATTACTTGTTACACTTCTTTGCACCCTCGATGACATTTGAATACAACATATCCTATCACTTTACTCACAATGTATGCAATTCAAATGTCATATGAGACATATCACTCTATTCAAAAGGGACATGCATACATTGAGGAGACTTGTATTCAAATCATCAAAAGCTCAATCTTTCAAATTAAATTGTAAACTTTAATTGGGTTGTCAACATTTACCAAAAGGGGAGATTGTAAGTGCAATCAAGCCCTATGAGGGTTTTGGTGATGTTGACCACACAATTAAAGAGCTAATGAGCCTTTGAGTTTATTGTGCGTACAAGAATGTTTTACAGGTGCAAAAGAAAGAAAGGAGACCCTCAATTACATGAAGAAGGATACCTATGCTCTTTGGAGAAGTTTATTTATTTTATCTTTTGAATTTGAGTATAGGACAATCCGTACTATCAAGAGAGGATACTAATGGTGAGTTAGGGTGGATTCAAGTGCTCATAGAACATCTATCCTAATCCTAACCCATTCCTTGAGAGAGAGACACTGCTGTTTGCCCTGTTGTTTCCTTGTTCGGAGGTTCCGAGTTTAATCTCGGAGGTTCCGACGTGCCGCTTCAGTCTGCAGAGGTTTCAGAGTTCGGAAGTTCCAGATTTTTCTCGGAGGTTCCGGACTTTGAAATATGACCGTTACAGTTCGGATCTAGGGTATTTATACCCCTTGGTCCCCAACGTCATTCTCTTCTTCCCGAACGACAACCCGTTCAAGCTCCATTCTCTCACCTTGCATTGACTCCAAACTCTCTTCCAAATCCTTGCCTAGCATTGATTGAGAGTGGAATTTGAAGTGAGATTGTGAGCAAAACCTTCCATTCCTTGTTCTTGAGCACTTGGAGAAGTCCTAGCAAGCTTGGTGGATCTATTACTCTTGGAGCCTTGCTCCTAGACGGATAGAGGTTCTTGGAAGCTCTCCAACCCGATTGTGGAAGCTCCAAGGTGTTTGTATTACCCTTTGTGAATCTAGTGGAAAGTCTCCACCTATTACCCAAAGTGATAGGTGAGAGAGAGAGTGGATCTTTGTGGTCCTTAGCCTTTGTGGCTTCCTCAACAACGTGGGACGTAGGCAAGCCTTTGTGGCGTGAACCACGGGATAAATCCTTGTCTCGTGCGTGCTTTGTGATTTATATTCTTGCTTGTCCATGTTCATGCTTGTTCTTGACTAGATCTATTAGGGTTTGTCTCCGATCTACTTTGTGGTAGCTTCCTAGCTTGTTCTTTGCTTAGAAATCTTCTTGCTAGGTCCTAAGTATCTCCTAGATTTTGGTAGATCCGTTGTTCATCAAGTTATCCGCTTATTTCATATTTGCTCTGTTCTAACAGTTCTCGGAAGTTCGAGATTATTCTGAGGCTACTCGTTCGGAGGTTCCAAATAATCTCGAAGTTCGGACCCAACGATCTTCTGCAAAAGTTTAAATTTGTGTGCGTGCCTATTCACCCCCCTCTAGGCCATATTGCCTCGATCCTTTCACTTCCTTCCGGAGTGCGGTCAAGAAGGGCGCAGCGTCCTAGGACTCATGCGCGCCGGCGAGCTCGGCTCGCGCATCTCAATCAGCTTCCTCGCCCATCTTGTCCATCGCAGTGCCGAGCCAATGGAGATCCCGGTAAGAGTGTTGTTCTACTCCCAGATCTGCTACTTTCGTGTCATCATCTGGTACTTGCGTGTCAAGATCTAGCAATTTGTGATGCACATCTGCTTTCCTTGTTTCCTTGATGCTTTGCTTCTTTAGTTGTGCATACATTCCTCGCTTTCGTAGGAAGTTGGTTGTATCGTTGTCCAATGTTATACAAGTGTTTTACAAGTGTTATACTGCTGTCCAAGGTGGTTGTGCATGCTTTGCTTCTGAACATTATGCACCAGTGTTATACAAGTAATAGATGTGTTGTACATTGTGTTGTTCGCAAGAGGGTACATGTATAATACATGTGTTCTACATTTTGTTCTTGGTGTGGATTTGCTTCATCCAACGAAAGTATGTATGTACAAGTAATATATGTGGTATAGATGTGTTACCAAGGTCCTAGTATAGTCCATATTACCATAAGGTCTTATACAAGTTGTAGTGGTCTTTGCCAACCTTGTTTCACACCCATATATCCTTCATGCCATGTGCACCTTAGGTCGGCAAAGACAAAGACAAGGCCAACTAGTCTAAGGCCCATGTCGACCTGTCATTTGGATGAAGCAAATCGACAACAAGAACACAATTCAAGGTGGACTGAACACTAGAGGGTGGAAGGACCTCACCCAGAGGTACCTTTTGGGCCGAAGTCTCGCTCCACGGCGGGGAGCAGCGGTTCATCCACCGGCAGCTAAAGGAGGTCTGAGATTTTTGCAACAAGCTGCGGCATGGCAGCGGTTTAGGCAACAACCCCATCACCGTCAACCTAATGCCGACGGCATGAGTGGTACGCCATCGCTAGCAAGGTACCTCTACATGATATTGTCCATAGCCTTCTTCGCCCTTGCTTACCTCGATGAGCGCCATACCTTGTTCCTTTCCGTGGCAAGGCATACCATGTGAAGATGCAACATATGGGGATGCCTAACTATCTCGCCGCCCTGGACAGGATGTTCCAAGGGATGCATGCAGATGGCTCCCTTTCTTTTGTTGCAGCTAATGCTAGTCTGTAGAGGTTGACAGTGACGGAGATGACATGGACGATGAAGACCCACCTGCTGCCGCAGCCAATGTGCCCGTCGCTTGTTCACCTACTAGTACGGGGAACAAAAGGGCTAGCAGCTCTAGCACCGCAGCATCCACCGCCACCAAAAAGACCAAGAGTCCGACCATGGCAACCATAGCATCATTGTACCGTGAGAACACAGACATGATACGTGACAATTTCTCTTAGTTGAGCACCATTGTTGAGAACTCAAGCAATGCCAATCGGGAGAAGATCAAGTTGTGCCATCAGTACACAGCAGAGATAGGTGTCACCGCGGAGACCAACATGTACCTGTTCCGGGGGCTTGTGCTGCTGCTCAACAAGGAGGACATGGTTGATAGCTTCCTCGTCAGCACCCCTCACGGAAGGCTGGGTGCTATTCAACTGCATGCACGCATGGCAGAGCAAGTGGGAGGGAGTCTGCCTCCTCCAACGCTCTAGAGATGGACCCAAGGCTTCTTTTGCCTTGTTATGAGACTGTTAGGCAGTAGTGGTTGTGTGTTATATGAGACTATGCCTCCTCCAACCTTCTAGAGCTGCACCCAAGGCTTGTTTTGGCTTGTTATGTGACTGTTAGGCAGTAGTGGTTGGGTGTGAAGGGTTGCAGTAGCAGTAGTACAACTAATTTGATGAATTTGTAATATTTGAGACAATGTCATGACATTGCAAGTCTACTATGTGTTATTGTGAGATCTATGATGTTCATAAGTTTGTCGTTATGTTGTTCATCAGTCTAGTATGTGTGAAATTTGAGGCCATCAGTCTAGTTGTGATACTGTTATGATGTTCATAAATTTGAGGCAGTTATCTTTTTCTGCTGTTCATTTCAAACAAAACAGGTTGCTAATTTTCTCCTTCATTTGTTCATGTTTCAGGCATCTGCACAAGTAAGAGCCGCAAGTGAAGCAGCAGTAGCTGATGAAGCAATGGAAGCACAAGAACCAGAACATTATGCACCAGTGTCAATAGCACCGGCTTCCCTGTGAAATCGGTGGCCTGTGATTCGTGGAGTTGTTTCAAGCTGCTTTGATGGACATCGCTAATGACATCCACAGGCAGAACCTGCTGATGATGCAAATGACACAACATGTAGAGGAGCATCTCAGTAGAGCTCCGTACAAAACAATTGAAGGTCTCAATGGGCTCAAGTGGGTTCACCAAGGTCATGGATGCCGGTCCGTGTTACATTGATAGAATGCTCGCCCACCTCTTTTTCTACAACCGCATGACCTCTCGGTCAGCAAATATGGGCTGAGATCACACCAAGTCAACCTCCATTGAGGCTCTAGGGATGTTCTTGTGGATGGTGGGAGGCCCGGAGTCATTTAGGCAAGCTGAGGACAGAATGGAGAGATCAATGGCCACAATCCGCCGGCTGTTTGACAAAGTGTTGACATCTGTTGTGAAGCTCGCTGCGGACCTCATCAAGCCAGCAGATCCAGAGTACAAGGAATTACATCCACACCTCAGGAATGCTAGGTTCTATCCATACTTCAATGAGACGGAGCTTTGGATGGGACCCATATCGAGTGTGTTGTGCCCGCTCCAAAGATGTGCCAGATTTGTCACACAAAGGGCACAACTTCACAAAATATCGCTAACTGTGACTTCGACATGATGTTCATATTTGTGCTTCCTGGCTGGCCTGGGTCTGCACACAACATGCGAGTGTTGGATGATGCTAGAACCACGCACTCTACCCACTTCCCACACCCGCCAGCAGGTACGTGTGAACCAGCGCTGCTCTACCTCCTTTCGATCTGCTTGTAGTCATGTTTCTGTTGAACTTGAAGCTTTTTCCATTGCAACTGTTGTAACTGATGCATCTGTGAACTCTTTGGACAGGCAAGTACTACCTAGTTGACTCGGGGTACTCCAATCGAAGAGGATACCTGTCGCCGTACAAAGGAAGCAAATATCATGTCCCGGAGTTCATTCTTGGGAGGTCCACGGATGGTAAGGAGGAAACATTCAACTATGCTCACTCCTCTCTTAGGAACGTAATAGAAAGATCATTTGGAGTTTTGAAAATGAAGTGGCGAATCGTGAGAAGTATTCCTAGCTATGAACCCTGTAAGCAAAGCAAAATCATACTTGCCTGCTGTGCACTTCACAATTTCATTAGAAATGCTGGCATACACGATAAGCACTTTGAGAAAGGTTCGAGCAGTGAACACTATCAGGATGGAGGAGAAAGTGATCAGCCCGATGAGGAGGAACTGGAGGAAGCAACCGCGGATGATTGTGGTGATGAATGCCTTTCGTGAGTCTCATTGCACTTGGTTTGCTTCACGTTCTTGACTGTGTTGTTTACATTACGTGTTTTGCACTTGCACTCGTTTGTTTGCGCATACCGTGGATCGGTTCGAGGACTCCTACCGGATTTGTGTGAGTTATAGTGGACAAGTGTGGATATGGGTGAGGCATGTGAATCTGGGAAGTCTTCATAAGGTTTGAAGTGTGATGTGTGCCGCTCGAAGTCGTTGTATGAACTGCAGTTATATTTTTTGTCATGCACAATTCTGTGTTTGCTGACTGTGATGTAAGATTTACAACAGTTTCAGATTAAAGGTTGTTGAATAATTACCTGGATGTAATTTGTTTGCATGCCTGCATGTATTTCTGGTGTGTTGGTGAATTTCTGATGCATGGATGCATGCCATAGATGAATGTTTGACCAATGGTGTTGTGCATGTGATGCATTTAATATGGGCAAATCTGGGATTTGAACCTTGCTGCCACCCTGCAGGTGAAAGACCAAAAAAATCAGCAACCCGTTTAGTTCCTAACTGCTGAGATTCCAAATTTTTTTGTCCATCTCCCAAATTTTCAGTGAACTAATCGCTGCCTAACTAGCAGTCCTTTTGTGTAGTAAAGATGAAAGTTCGCTCATCTGTTGGTGGCTCTGTTTTCCCCCTTGCTGGCCCAAGCTGCTGCTCGCGCTACTTCTTTTTAGGGAAAAACCCGTGGGGATTTTCCAGATCGTGTGAAGGCTCTTTCTTGGAAACAAAAATCCGTGAGGCAGTCTTACTACATGGATACATACACAATTATAGTGATAAATTTTGTTAAGAAGAAAAATGTTGTGAAAATTTTAGGAGAAAAATCTAGTGGCAAGGTCAAACTGGTAGTTCACAAAGACCGTGAGGTTCTTCGGATCAGACTCAGTTTTTTTAAAAAAAAAAAAGTGGAACGATCGGCTCATATATATTTTTCCCAGCTTTGTTTTACAATACTCAGATCCATTCTTACAAGTTACTCCGTACAAAATTCTAGCAAATTCACATATCTGGTGGATAAAGATCCACGTTCCTTTTTTGGTCACTTCAGCTATAGACTACTCCAGACATGACACTTGTGGAGCTGTTTAGTGAATGGTTTTCAGTATGGTAACAGTTACCAGCAGTAAATGTGCAATTTTCACTGAAAACCCTTGGTGACAGTTTTACACTTTTACTGCTGATGCACCACTGAAAACCCTTGGTCTAGCGGACCTCTATATTTACTGCTGGTAACAGTTTTGACAGTAAATGTGCCATTTTCACTAGACCATCCAGACATCATGTTTGAAACTCTGGAAAGGAACGCAATCAGATCATCCAGACAATACGCAACTCATTACGCATTCATCTGATCAGGGGCTGCAAAACAAATCCACCATGAACAAATAGAATCAAAACTGAAGATTTTGCAGTAAGGGGCTAAAAAAAATCCACCATGAGCAAATAGAATCGAAACTGAAGATTTTGCAGTATGGTCATCAAAATTCAGTCAGGGTTTGAGCATCGTGACATAACATGGTAAGTAAGATCCATAGAGCATACACAAAGAAGTTCATCTTCATCCTATCCCAAGCGATCTTGGTTTCAATCACCTCCAACAGGATATAGAAACAAATGAGGTGATAACACATCCTTTCATTTGCTTACCCAGATATCTATAGCTAACAGTTCTGTACCATCTCCAGGATAACCCAAGATTCATCAGCAGGCAAGAAGCACCACAGTTCTATTCGCTAAACAGCCTCTCAAAAATGGTTTGTGTGGCCTGATCGTAGGATCAAAGATCAGCCGCTGATGTTGCCGAGCCAGAACAGCATAGGGAACTGCACAACTGCAAGGAATAGCAGGAAGTAGTGGTTCCGGCTGGGGTGCCTCTCGTAGCTCCTTGGCCCACCAAGAAGAACCCTCTTCATGGTCTTCACAAGGAAGACTCCCGTGCAGATGCAGAACCATGGCATGATGAAGTAGTAGAGGTAATTCCAGAAGATGCGGGCCAGCATTGCGAGGGAAGTACCAGCAAAGCCATACCCAGAGTACGCTACAATGTCCAGCAACAGAGCCTCACCACTGCCCAGGGAGTACAGCAGACCTTTGATGAGGATAACTTGCAGAAACCAGCCAAGTATCCCTTTAGAGAACTGTAGGGTCAGCGCCTCAGGGGTAAACCTGCATCACCAAGCAATGCACCCCAAGATGAATCACCAATCGTGTAAATCGCAGTGGCTCAGATATTTATTTGGCTTCCTGTCTGTGCTGCTAGTACATTGTTCTTCTCTAATTTCAAATGAAATGCAAGAAATTGCTCACAGCATAAAGCATATTTACCTTCCAAGAATTCCCAAGGCATACCCAGCAACTACAATGTAGGTGCCAAATGCCATCAAAGGGATGTACAAGTCTGGTGCATTGATATCCTGGACTGGGGGTTTGTAGGATAGCCTTCCTCCTACTGGTTCAGTTATTCTTGTCCAGTGACCCTTAAGGAAAGCCAGATATATGTTAAGGGACTTCACAAAATCGCAATATGCAAAAGTTTCTGCAGAGATAAATGAAATATCACCAGCTCTTACCCTGTGCAAAAAAGGGAACAAGATGACCTTCAGTTTGTTCCTCACATACTGGCTGTTGACTTGAAAGTAGTACTGGTCGGACAAATATTGTGTAATCTGGCCATGGCAGAATGAGGTTTAGAGTTTCTAATTTCAGGACAGTTGCACTGATCTCTAAACAAGAAACCTGTGAACAAACTTACATTGCTCTGCATAAATTCAGAACTTGAATCCAAAATCCTCCCACCATATGCTTCTAGTCCAGTACGGATCAGTCCTGATCCAGTACCATTCAAGGCACCTCCAAAAGGGTTTGCTTGTGGATTTGTAGGCCTGCCACCTAGGCCTCCCAAATCACTATTCATCGCTGCCATGTAACTGAATAAATAGCAGTCAGAGAGGAAACCATTCAAGGACACAGAAACAGAGTATGGTCTACATCATTATTCATTTCATCTCATCTTTAATTATATAACCTACTGTCCATAGTAACACAGCAATATCATGGTATATGCTACCGAAATAGCACTAAGTATGATTTGTGCCAATCAGACTTCTGTTGGCCAAAAACAATTTGGACCTACATCAAATTACAATATTATTGATTTGAGATTGATACTATGGAGCAGTCTAAATAAATAACAATTAAGCACCTTTCCAATGCAATTGTAAAATATTATTGGCATTGCTGTTCAGCATTCACAACGCATTATAAATCTACTGGGGAAACGATGGGTAATTACAGATGCAATTGAAACAATGACAATCTTAGAGCCTAATCAGATTCGAGAATTTGCAAATTGTATAATTCTAATGATCAGGCCATTTTACAACCTTTTTGAGACCACACTTAAGCATTTGCTGATAGATGAGCCACCTGCATTGTGTTTCTGAATCTCAAATAAACGCTACAAATATTTGTATATTCCGATCCTGTGTAGCTGCCTTCCTATATCCTTTTTGTTTGATGCTCTAGACTTATGCGCTAATACAGAGGTACTAAGAAATGAACAAGATGTCCATATGTATTCGTTAATTTACTACCACACTAATTTAGTTATCTCTGATAATCACGTAAATTCAGTGACCTACAAGTAAAGACATCAAATCTTGTAAACGTAAGCACACATCTAAGTGAGACAGTGGGACTACACATAAAATCTTCTCAAAACCATAAACGTCAAATAGGAAAACACTACTACGCTCCAAATAAAGAGACCCTTGATATTTTACCCAGCTACCCCACACAATCTGGGTGCCGTTGCATTGCCATCCCACCCCCATCCGTGCAATCGTTCAGTGGTGCCCATGTCATCTGCATCGTCGCCCAATTTCACAGCAAAATACACCACGAAGAACACCGGATCACTCACAGGCCACGGAAAGCGGAGCTGAAGTCCGGATCCTCCCAGATCGTGCCCAGCAGGCCAGCACCGAATTTGGCAAACTAAAAATGCACGCGCGCGTTGGGCACTAGTGCGGAGTCGGCTGCTTCTGATCTTGCGCGCATCGAACTAAACAAATCCCCACCAGAATAGAACCACTCAGATCAGCATACATGGTCAGAGACTCAGATCCGAATACAAATGGCATAAGTTAGGGTTCAGTGTGTTCGATCTCTCACAGCAGGAAGGGAAGGGACGGGAAGGGAATGGGCGGCAAACCTTGCTGATGCTCGTCGCCGGCGAAGCGCCCGACGAAGACCAGGAACAACCGCAGCGCCGCTCGTTCGCCCGCTCCCTGTGGCCGCCGCCCGCCGCTAGAGGGAAGAAGAGAGAGAGGAAGAGAGCCCGGCCCGGTAGAAGCAAAATGCTCGGGGCCTCGGCCCGAACCTGTCCAATACACACTTCAATGTGAGCCAATACCACTGCTTCTGAATGCTAGTGGTTTGGGATCAAGTGAGATCCCGAAACGATCAATACTCAAACAATTTTTCTTAAGCTTGCGCATACTCATCGTCTGTGAATACTTGATGTTATCTTAAAGAGGTAGTAAAATATTTCGTTGTTTTGATTTTTATCTATATCTCTTTTGGACAACGGTTGTTTTGAGTTTGGACCATGCCTGCGTATCTACTCCAAACTCAAAATGAACTTCGTGTTTTGCTGGCCTCTTTCATTTGTTTAAGGTCAAAAATATTGTACTGCATGTTTAAAGTGCAAAGTGGATGCGAGCACTGGGAACTACCCTTTTAGTTCAAAAATTTCTCTAACATCAATCTTCGATACTAATTAAGAGTATTAAACGTGAATTAATGATAAAATATATTTCATAATCTTTCTAATTTTTCGAGACGAATCTAACTAGCCTAATTATACCATGATTAGACAACATCGTCTGATAACCAATCTTTAATGATGGATTAATTAGTCTTAATGGATTCGTCTCGCGTTCCCGTCCATCCGTGTAATTAGTTTTGTAATTAATCTACATTTAGTACTCCTAAGGGCAGTCCTAATAAAAGAAACTAACACAGTCTCTATAATACAAAGTGGTAGTGTCTTCAAGTAATGATTATTTTTTCTTTCTCTCTTCCAATTTCACCAATGAGGAGCGTTGCATTAACTTCATAGAAACTAGTGGTTTCTCTCTAATGACAAATTCATGGTTTCTTGTGCATTTGGTCAAGAGTAGACATGATTTCTCCATGAGGAAATCATTTCTATGCTTTGTGCTCTCGTTCTTCATTAATTAGGCTGCCACATCACCATTTTACTTAGTTGACAAGCTATTTAATAAAGATAGAAACTACCATTAATACTCACTCCATTAGGAGTGCCCTAATAGATCTTGAATGGGGACTCCAAAAATTTCTATCGAACTAAACATTTGGTGCTGTGTACCACGCTGAGCATTAAGACTAGTCTCAGTGCATGATTTCATCGCACTATTATCAAGACTGACATGTCATCTTTTGAAGTGAATGAAACTCTCACTCTCAGTGCACAGTTTCATAGACAGCTTGTATCATTTAATTTTTGCATGGAGTTAATCATCATGTGTCATGTGATGAAACTATAACACCCTCAATGCAAGTTTCATTGGGTTTCATGAGACTAGGTAAGTGTGCCATGAGAGTTTCATAGTGATGAAACTCCCATGAAACTCTTATCACCTCTCTCTTCATAATTAGAGTGGTATATGATTTAATGCCTATGAAATCTCCAAAGACACTCCACTGAGATTGGCCTAGCATGTCCATCCAACATAGTAAGGGGTGTTTGTGACTTTAAATAATTGCATTGGTTGATGGTCCAATTTTCTAGCGACGGTCGTTCCAGAACGGAGGGAGTAGATCAGTAGATCCCTGCTGGTATGCAGCTATGCACAGAAGTTACTCGAAACAAACTGTATCCAATGCAGAAGTGGAAGAGATACAAACGAAAGCATACGGATCTTTTCCCTACGAGTTGGCAAAGTGTTTTTATTTACACCACATTCGCGGATTCGCCAATTAAAGAGGATGCAAACAATACAGGAAACCCGAGGGCTCACCAACGTTCGTAACAGGAGGCCAATTGCACACCATTACCGCTTCATCAATGACTCTTTACAACTGCTGGTCCACGATCTTCTTTTGTGCAACAAGATTGAGCAAAGGAAGTCGACCATTCTCATCAGCTAGACTCTTAAAGAATTAACATCGCTCTTGCTTCCTACATCTGATGCGACAGCACATGAATTTAAGTTACAATAGAGTCTGTCTGCTCAACAAAGTCGCATCAAAATCCCTCTGTTTGAACCTAACTTATATTATTAATAACAGGTTTTTGTTTCTCATCAGGTTTTATCTCCGTGGCTACAGCTTGGGGCCGGCGATGACGTTGCATGATGGTCAGTTGATCTGCAAAAAGCAAATCCCTCAGGCAGCGGAGCTGCTGCCGCTCTTTCTCCATCAGCATCTCCTTATGTTCGAAACGACATATTTTATCTTGGATTTCCTTCATCTGAGAAAGATTTTACAACAAAACGTGATAGAGACATGAAGTCAGTACATACATCAATTTATACAAGTAGTTATCATCCACACTTCTAGCGTTGGTACCTGGACATCCACTATATCAGATAAAGATTGCTCTATGTTGTTCTGTTCCTTCTCAAGTTGTGCCCGTGCATTAGTGGCAGCCTCTTTGAGCAAATCATTGACTGAAAGCCCATTTGTGTGAGACGATTCTGAAGAGAATAGTAATGTTAGCAGGCAAGCATGCATCAGGCACTCAAGTAAAGATTTTGATACCCTCATCATTTAAGTGCCAACTACAAATAATTCAGATACAAATGTGTTTAGCCGTTTACAACTATTTTTACATGGTACAATGCTATATACTAGAAATTTTATGATCGAGCTTAGTGCTCCTTAGAATATAATGTACAAACTGAAGCCATCAACACAGCATTCAAACTTCCATCAACCTGTTGGGTTTGCATTTTGCATATTGCTGTGCAAAGCAGTATGTCGAACATCTATATGGCAGAAGTTGGGAAAAAGAAGAAGGCAAAGACATGGTTTAGAGAGCATGGTTTATACCTTCTTCCATGGCGCTATTCATTGAAGAATCAATCTCACCGTCATTTAGATCTACATGGGATTGTGCAGAAATAGCTGCTTGAGCAGCAGCTGAAGCTGCATCTGAACCCACAATGGCTGATAAGAATGCAACCTGGGAAAATAATTCAGTTACTCAGTTTTCTCCCTCAGTTTATTCTCCGGATTCAAAGTAACCCAACCCATACACAGTACAAGGCTGCCGATGAAACATGCCTGCCACCAGCATGCACATGTGAGGCCAGTGTAACACATTTGTGTACTGTCACTGTGCATTAGGGATCACTTTATAAAATTGTACGGAGTATACCAGAGGTTGTTCAAATATTATTGCAATGTTTCATGCTGGTTCTGAAGTAAATGAATTTGGCCTATACATGTGTGGAACCAAGGCTACTTGAGGAAACGTTGTGTACTTGTGTACATCAAATAATAAAGATACAGAATCAAATGTAATTTCCATGTTACATTCTTAAATAGATAAAATGACTCATAAGTTCAAAAATGATTTGTATTGGCAAGTACCATTGCCGCCTTTGCTCCTAGCCCAAGCAAATGTCATACTGCTTAATTAAAAGTACACTAGTTGCTACCAAATCAGGGTAAGAAGCAATGACACAGACCTGACCCATAATTGGATTGCTTGCGTCTGCCAGTGGAGTGAGACGTGGTCGTTTTGAGACGTGTGCTCCAGGCTCATCAGTAACGTCGCCATCAGTCTCAAACCCCATTCTACCCTCCTTAGGTCCCATGAACTGTTCTCCAAAAGGTAATCGGATGAATCTTGCAATGCAGTCTTTTTCTGATCGACTACCAACATACTCAGACACCTTTTTCCAGTCCTCGCCATAATGTAAGACAGCCTCAAGCAAGTGAAGAGTTTCTTTGTCTGTCCAATCTGATTTTGCATCTTCAGTAATTTCAATTCTTTTGAAGTTTGCAGCAGTCAGACCCGGCCGGTAGTTACTACATACAAAGCATCTAGCACAGAGACTTATATCCGCCTGATCATATGCAAAAGGTCAAGACAGACAATTTAGAAACTCTTCAAATTTAAATATCTAAGAAGTCAAAGGAAAAGTTGCAGCCAACATGGTAAGGACGGTAGACAATGACAATAGTTGAAACAATATTTGTTTCACTTGAAATGAGATGAACTTGATCTGTAAAATTAACTGTAAAGAGAGTCTAACTTCACACTTCACTCTAAAGTGATGATTAATGACACATTACGGAAATAAGGAATGAACCAATGCCGCTACTAGAAAAGCTGAAGCAGTGTGTCCATGCCTTAACATGTATATACGTTCTGACTGGCTATTGCCCTTCTTGACGACAATAAGAAGGATAAATACCTCAAATATTTGCAGATAATTTTTTAGCACACAAGTTTCATCATGCCCTCAGTTTAAAATTCACGAACAACAACAACATAGCCTTTCAGTCCCAACTCCCAAGCAAGTTGGGGTAGGCTAAAATTCACAAACAACTAAATATAACAATGGACGGAGGCAAAATATGCTTGCATACAACATGGGATTTCTGTTGAAAAAGGTTGTTTGTTAACCTGTCCAAATACCCTTTCCAGGAGACATGTCGATGGATCATTAACCTACCCGGAACACATTCAACCTCCACCAAATGAATTTCTTGATACGGAACTCATAACCACAACTATTGCTGCTTGCAGTTCGTACCATGAGAAACCGAATATGCAGATTTTGGCATCTCAATTTTTCTTAATGTTACCAGTCAAGACAAAATGCTATTGCCCTGCAACTGCACTAACTGGTATTGCCCATCCCAAATAGTAGCATTAATGCACTATGATAGTTCAATCGAACCTAAATGTTTTATGCTTATTATCTAATCTATAAACAGAAAATTTATGCAGTGGTGCATATGTCACATCCGTATCAGAACATTTATGCAGTGATACACTTATATACAAGTCCACAATACAAAAACACTCACCTTATCACAGGCGTAGTAAGCAAGCCCACACACAGAGCGGCAACCAGTACAAAGCTTCCTGGGTGCTGTTGCTCCAGAAGGCAATGACGGCTGTGGTGCAGCCTCTTCCCTCTTCTCTTTCGCCTGCTTTGAGCTCGACGGCAAAGCACCGTAGTTGATAAGGCCCCATTCCTCAAGGAAGTCGAAGACGCGGCGGACGGAGCCAACGTCGCCCACAAGTCCCCGCCTGGCCTCCGTGAGCGTGAGGCGTCGACCCGGCCGTGCCCGGAACCTCCGTATCAGGGTGTCGCGGTAGTACTTGTACGCGCCCGGGCCACGGCACCCGGACGCCGCGGCGGCCTCCCCCTCGAAGAACTCCGGCAGGAGGCGGCGCTCCGTGTCGTGGATGGAATCGAACGAGAACCACGCTGCAAGGGGAATCCACGGTTAGGGTTCCATGTCTCATCCTCCAGAAGAGATGGGCGCCACCGTACTAAGGCACGGGTTTGATTTACCTGAATAACTCGGGACGGTGATGATGTACGATGGTTCCTCCGGTCCGGATGCGGCGGCGGCGGCGGGGTAGTGGACGAGGGGCTGGAGGGGCCTCCGACTTGACGGGACCCAAGGTGGAGGGCCCCCGGGAAGCGGGTGGGGCTGCGGCGCGTGGATGCGGAGCCGTTGGTGTCGGCACGAAGTTGGTGTTGGCCGGCGCCGTCGCCGTCGCCGTCACCGTCGCCGTCGTTGTAGCCATCGGAGGCGGAAGGGGAGAACAGCGGAAGCGGCGGTTGAAGAATCGAATCGGGTTTGGGTTCAGTATGTGTTTGGGCCCCCAGTACTAGATATGCCTTCATAAGTAGGCCTACACAAAGTAAAAGAGTAATCGAGCCAATCGGTTTATTTACTGCATTGTAAAAGAAAATCCACGTGGCACTTTCCAACCTCCCCATTGGCCCAACCACATCATCACTATCCGTAGGCCCACTGGATGACTAGACCGTCTGTCCGTCTCCTTCCCGAGAAAGCGATAGCACGCAGGAAGAATGCGTGTGTGTGTTTGTTTTTTCTGAAAGGAAAAAAAGAGAAGAAATGCGTGCTCGCCGACGAGCCCAGCACTCCACGTCTCGGCACTAGCGGGGCGAACATCGCCATGGCTGCGGCGGGGGTCGGGGGAGGAGGGGACTACGACCTTCCCCTCGAGGAGGTCGACGCCGTCCTCGCCTCTTCGGCGACCCCGCCGCCGAATTCGCCCCGCTGCCGGCACCGGAGGCGGTGGCGGGGGCGTCGCGGGAGGTATTGGTTCCTGGGGAGGTCCTCCGAGAGGGGTTAGGGGAGATGGAGAAGTTTCTCATGGAGGACTACGAGAACGAGGCAGGGGTGGACGGGGTTGATGAGTTCTTGAACGGCGTCTTTGTCGGGGACGGTGAGGACGACGGAAGCCCCAAGTTCACTGGTGAGAGGAGCGCGGATGGGGCGTCCGCAGGGGAGGATGAGGAGGTGGTGGGTGCGGATGGCGGCGTTGATCCCGACGGCAAGAAGAAGATGAGGTATGACCCTCTTTTCCATGTTTTGGTACAAAAATCAATACAATTATACTCATGGAAATTCCGTGTATGAATGTTGTTATGCCAAAGTTTGTCAAGGGAATAGAAAATTCCGTGTATGAATGTTGTTATGCCAAAGTTTGTCAAGGGAATAGAAAATTTTCTACAAGTATTTTGTGCGATATAAACCGAATGGAGGGATAATTGAGCATCAATTAGTGTGGGAGGAGGAGCTGCTAAAATTTGGTTTTTCATAAGTATCTACTTCAGTATATGTATGTACAAGTTGAATGACCCAGAATAATTGTGTGATTAGAACTGCAGGTGTAATGTCTCCAGAACTGACTGTAGGATGATTATGTACAGTGCTGGGTAGATGAAGAAGTGCTGTAATCCATAATAGAGTAAAGTTTGCCAAAAAATTCAAAAACTTCAGCTCCTTTTCTCTGGTTTTCATTATTTTTTAGTTGAGGTTTCAGGCTGATTAGGTTTGTTGTTCAGAATGTGAGCAGCTACATGCATCTCTGGCCTTCCATTATTACTTGTGGGTTGGAGACTTGATGAGCTTCTTCTCAATTCATGTCCTGCTTATGAGGCTCCCCTTGATCTAATAAAACATTTATACTCTTTAAACAAAACCTGAAGGAAAAAATGTATGATTGTCTATGTATCTTCTGTTTTTTTGGCACATTCATCACTACTGTAAATATCGATTGAGAAGTTGTCATGAAAGATGGGTAACTAGAAAACCATGTATGATACATTTGTTTGCTTCTTGGTTTGGCAATATATAATATCAGTGCCTTTTGTGTTGTGTTTCAATAGACGAATGAGGAATAGGGATTCTGCCATGAAATCGAGAGAGAAGAAGAAGTTGTATGTAAAAGATCTGGAGATGAAGAGTAAGTATCTGGAGGCAGAGTGCTGCCGCCTAAGCTATGCCCTCCAGTGTTGCGCTGCTGAGAACATGGCGCTTCGCTAGAGTTTATTGAAGGATAGGCCGATTGGTGCTTCCACAGCCATGCAGGAGTCTGCCGTACTCACGGGTAAGATCTGCCATCATGTACATTAGTTTCAGTGCATCGGTCTTTACTTGTATGTGGGATCCACTGTGGACATGTTCATCATTCTTCAGTGCTCTCAGGATGGACTACGAACTTTGCATCATCCTTTATGCTAGTTATTAGTTTTTGGTAGTCCTTGAACTAAATCCTTTTAATGTCTAGCCTGTAGGCATGATTTACCTTGTAGACTGTAGGTATTGAGTTCCATATGTTCAAAGAGGAGATGCAAAGTACTCTTTGGCTTCCTTGTATTTCCTGATAGGACATTTTGACCTCTATGTGGCGTTTAAAGTTTTTTTTTTGGCAGTTGGTGAAGTTATAATCCTTATTCATTTAATTTGAAGTAGGAGATGTAGACTAATTACTTCTGTCGTTCATGTGAAAGATGAAATGTAACAACCATATTTCATTCATTTTTTTTTGTGTGTGTGAGGAACAAACTCTGCTTTTGAGTAGCTGCAGATGGTTTTGTTATACTATTGCCTCTAAAGCAAAAGTTTCTTGTGTGCAGAAACCCTGCCGCTGGTTTCCCTGCTTTGGCTAGTGAGCATCGTGTGCCTGTTCCTGACCCCCCGGCGTACCCAACAGAAGCCTGGTGGCTCCAAGCAGCCTCGGAAGAGATCTAGCAAAGCTGACCAGAACATCAACAAAAGGTGTAAAGATGCTGAGTGGCAACAAATGATGATGATCCTAGGAGTTTAGAACTCGTTCACCTTGGGAGACGCTGCAGATGCGCAAGGGCGAGGATCAAGTCACCTTGGTTGCCTTGGTGTGCAGTATCTGCTACCGCAGGACTCCGCTCATCTTGCAAGCCTTCTCTGAGCTGTTGCTAAACGTGTTGGCACTTTGGAACGCGTCTGTATGCACCATCGCTGTGAATCTTAGTTCCGCTCTTTTCCTGACACCATCGCTGTAGTTCAGAAAATGGTGTTTAAAATCGGTGATAACAGCAGATAGTACCGATAGAGGGACTTGCTAGCTGGGTCACCAGTTGACCAAGTCCTGAACTTTTTAGAGCATGTTTAGTTCCCAAATAAAAAAATGTGGGGTCCCTTTGGAGCCTTATTAAGAGGATTAAATATAGATTAATTACAAAACTAATTACGACGGGAAATCGCGAGATGAATCCATTAAGCTTAATTACTCCGTTATTAGAGATTGTTTACTGTAGCATGGTGTTGTATAATCATGATATAATTAGGCTCGTTAGATTCGTATCGAAAAATTAGGTAGGGGTTATGAAATGGGTTTTGTCATTAATCCATATTTAATACTTCTAATCAGTGTCCGAAGATTGATGTGACGGGTAGTTGGGAAAAATTTTGGGCCGTGTTTAAATAAGTTCCAAAAAATTTTCAGAAAAGGGAATCTCGCATGCATGGAGTACTAAATGAAGTCTATTTGCAAAACCTTTTCACACATAGGTGTAACTTTACGTGATGAATCTAATGAGCATAATCAATTTAATAAATTGCTACAGTAATGCTACAGTAACCATTTTTCTGATCATGTGGTCAAAACCCTCATTAGACTCCTCTCGGAAATTTACCTAGGGGTGCAAAGGTAGTTTTGTAAACTGCATTTATTTAACACCCTTAATTATTGGTCAAAGTTGCATTTAATACTCAAAATTTTTTACCTAAACACGGCCTTGGGAACTAATCTTTCTTGTTGGCCCATAGCCTTTTTTTTCTTTTACCTCTGGAACTCGCTCTGACTTCATGATCCTGCCACCACCCACGAGGAACCAGGGTATACCAAAGCTTCTCTAGTCTACTCCTCCGTCCGATCGCTTTTTAAACTAGAAACAATTTTGACTAGATATATAAAAATTATATTAATATTTATAGTACAAAATTAATATAGTCAGATATATATTTGAATCTAGTTTTTTAACAAATTTATTTGAAAATACAAATGTTGTAAGTATTTTCTATAAATCTTAAACTTGGCGAAACCAACAAATGATCTTTTGGGGACGGATGGAGTACTTAGTTAGAGGGGCAGAGGTATGGTCATAACCAAAAGATTCGGTTCGATTCCTCATTGGAGTGAATTATGAAGATGAGATTATGTTATATGATATAATATTTTGTTCATAGTAACTCGTTTTTTAAAGTAGTATAAAATAAAATGAGGCATTGTGTGAAATAAACAATGTGATAAATTTATATTTCAAAATAAAATAATAAATTAGTATTTTCCTACCGAGGCAATTTACTAGTATAGATAAATGTTTGTAGGTGTATATAAGCGCCCTAAATGTCCAACGAACTATAGTGTCACGACATTCCACATAAGAATCATTTATAAAATGTAGGATTTTCATCGAAGTTCATAGAAACAATTCTGTATTGTTATTTTAGAAAAAAAAATACAATCGCTTGAAATGGAGGGAGCGAACTAGTGGGCACGTTTGTTTGGTAGTATTATTAATGAATCTTTCCGAAGACAGCGGCAAAATATTTCAAGAAGATGTGACACGTGCTCCGTTTTTCGATTTTTTAGAAAAACAAGAAATCGAATTTTCATTCAAAGTCTACCGATCTGGACAAGGGTAGGGACCCACCCGCGGCTGGCCTCCGCGCTGCTGTGTGGACTGTGGAGTGTGGACGCTGGACGCGACCCCAAATTCAAAATTGGCAACGTCTCCTCGCCTCCGCTCCCCATTTCAAACCAAAGACCCCATCTCAGGTGCCGGCTGCCGCCGCCGTCCACCGCACCGCATCTCCGATCTGCCGCCTCCGCCTCTGCTTCCGCCCCACCCAGCCTCCCCCGCCTCCGCTGTACCCGCGATGCTGTCGGACGGCGTGGACGAAGAGTTCGGCGGCGGGAGCGTGCCCCCTTCCCCGGCGCGGTTCGAGCTCCAGGACAACCCCGCCTTCTGGAAGGACAACAACGTGCAGGTAGGGTTTCCTCCGCCTCGCTGCGAGCTGCCTCCTCCCTTCCTGCCGGCGCGCTTTCTACATGGCGACAGTGCTCCGGTCTAATTCGGCCGGGTCGACCGGCTCTGTGTCCGCGGGCATCTCGTCGAGTACCTATCGGTGGTTGCTTATTAGTGCTCCAATCTGCAGGTTGTGATACGTATCCGGCCGCTCAGCAGCAGCGAGATATCGCTGCAGGGGCAGAAGAGGTGCGTCCGGCAGGATAGTAGCCAGAGCCTTACGTGGACTGGACATCCTGAGTCTCGGTTCACGTTTGATCTCGTCGCGGACGAGCATGTCACGCAGGTGCTCTTGACACTCTCGATTCCCAATTATTGGCACCTATTTGCTTCTTCGGACTTATTTAATTTTGCAAAATGTGTAACTGCTCCTCATTTGGTGCTCTTCAGGAGAATATGTTCAAGGTTGCTGGAGTGCCAATGGTGGAGAATTGCATTTCTGGCTACAACAGCTGCATGTTTGCTTATGGGCAGGTTAGCAACAGGTTTCACTTGATGATGCAGATTCTCAAGTTTTTGGGTCCCACACACACAGATTGTGCATAATTGCTCTGCTTTTGCTAGACTGGAAGTGGAAAGACGCATACAATGCTTGGTGACATAGAAAATGGTACACGGAGGAACAATGCAAACTGTGGTATGACGCCTCGAGTGTTCGAGCATCTCTTTGCTAGAATCCAAAAGGCAAGTCTCTGCGATCTATTGCTTTTGGATACCTCATTTTAAGACACGTCATGTTAATTTTATTAGCTATTTTTCTTCGCTACTGTTTGCAGGAAAAGGAAATAAGGAGGGATGAAAAGCTCAGGTTTACATGTAAATGCTCTTTTCTGGAGATATATAATGAGCAGATTCTTGATCTGCTCAATCCAAATTCTGTAAACTTGCAGGTAAGCATCATGCAAGGTTTCTGTCATACAGATCTTTATTGTTTTTTGCACCTTCTATTCAAGTTATGCCTAGACTACTCATAGCTCCTGTTCATTTAGTATTGAGTGCTTTTCTTTCTTGTGTATTTGTAATACTGTTTGAAAATGTCTGTATTTCAAGATATATATTGTCTAGACTATGAGCTGATTACATCGAGTTGCTTTCTTGCAGATAAGAGAGGATGCCAAAAAGGGTGTCCATGTTGAGAATCTGACGGAACATGAGATCTCCAATGCTCGAGAAGCGCTTCAACAACTTATTGAGGTTAGTTGATAAAATGTTTGCATTTTTGTTCTTGTGTTCTGCTGAGGTTTGTTTATCTCTACTTGGGATTGTTAGAAACTTGGATCTCTTTTACCAGCTTCAAATGCAATCAATGATTGCCCAAGTCACTTTAATGTCTGGTACCCAAGGTTAAGATTCAGTACACGAATCAAACCTTAACATTTATAAGACATTCTGCATTTTATTTTCAGGGGGCAGCAAACAGAAAGGTAGCAGCCACCAATATGAACCGAGCAAGTAGCCGCTCTCACAGTGTTTTCACTTGCCTTATAGAGAGTAAGGTATATGAAATAAATAATTTCCCATGATATTTCTATGTTAAGACGCCGTTGTACATGTGGTTAACATCACATATGTATTCCCTTTTACTCACTCTTCAATTAACTATTTAGTGGGAGTCGCAAGGTATCAACCACCATCGATTTTCTCGGCTCAACCTTGTTGATCTTGCGGGCTCAGAGAGGTAAGTTGTTCAAGTAGCACTGTCTATAACTATTTGATATAACTTTAGCAGATTTTTTGTGCGCACACCTGCTTTTTTCATTCCCTCACCTTCCAAGTCAACTTGCGTGCCTTCTGCTGTGCAGGCAAAAGAGCTCAGGTGCTGAAGGAGAGCGCTTGAAGGAAGCTACCAACATCAACAAGTCACTCTCAACTTTGGGGTTAGTTAATCATCTTCTAGCATATACCTTAGACTAAATCATCTTCTAGCATTACACTTCTTTTAAAACTATTTTGGCCTTTGGCATTCTTGCAGACTTGTCATTACGAACCTCATTGCTGTGTCAAACAAAAAATCACACCATGTTCCCTACAGAGATTCAAAATTGACATTCCTCCTCCAGGTAATATAAGATTCCTCCTCCATTCAACTTACAAAATTAACATTCCTCCTCCAGTTCTTATGTTGTAAGTTGAAAGCTAGAAACTATTATGAATTTGAAAATTTTCAATGCAAATTTGCATTATGGTCCATTTATGATAAAAGTTTTGCATGCTCAATCTCTGCTTTATAGGATTCCCTTGGAGGAAATTCAAAGACAACTATAATTGCAAACATAAGCCCATCTCATTGGTAGGTTCCTAATTATGATCTGTTGTTCTATTCAGTTGTCTTTCTATTTTGAAACAGTTCTACATGATATAATATGACTCTCCTTTTCTACCCAGTTGTGCTGCTGAGACACTAAGCACATTGAAGTTTGCGCAACGAGCTAAGTACATAAGGAATAATGTATGTAGTTTTTTGCATATTATTTATGATACAACTCTTTTGTCCTGCACGCATCAGCTAACCATTACTCTACACAGGCTATCATTAATGAGGATGCCTCTGGTGATGTTTTCATGCGCTTACAGATCCAGAACCTAAAGGTATAGATGACATTGAGTTTTCTCAAATTTTTACTGTATATTGGAAGCTGTTTCCCTAAATATTCTATTGCATAAACATTTGTAATTTTTAAACTATCATGCATATTAACATTGATACAATATTGCAGAAAGAAGTTAGCCGTTTGCAAGGACTAGTAGGTTCTGATAAAACCGAAGGCCTTGGTTCTCATGGATTTGTCTGCGAGTCTCCTAGCATTTTCAAATGGGATCAAGGTCATGGCACATTCAGTCCGCTCAATTTTGATAAAAGGACTACTCAGGTATTCATAACTGTATTTGTTCATAGAACTTCCTCGCAAAAATTTGTTCATAGAACTTTATATGATTCACAGGGACTTACATTAGTTTTGTTGGTGTGCTGTGTTCAGAAGAATGATTACGATGCTGCCCTTGTTGCTGCTTTTAGGAGGGAGCAACAGAAGGAAGCACAATTGAAGGCAACAATAGCTGCAAAGCAGATTGCTGAACAGCTGGTCTGTAGTCAATAACCAAAGAAAAATGTGCACAGGTAGTCATGTATTTTCTAATTTAATGTTTTGTTTCCGCACAGGCAGCTCAAAAGACAGAAGAGGTAAGAAGTTTCAAGATGAGGCTTAAGTTTCGTGAAGATCGGATCAAAAGATTGGAGCAGGTTGCTTCAGGAAAATTATCTGCTGAAGCGCATCTTTTAGAGAGGAAAGCCTTGTGAAGGAGTTAGAGGTCCTGAGGAATCAATTAGATCGTAATCCAGAAATCACGAAATTTGCAATGGAGAACCTACAACTAAAAGAAGAGTTGCGAAGGTTAGCATTGCTGTTAACATCTTAGTGAATTTAAATGATCGTGCACCCCTGTTGGCAAAGAATAATTTATTCTTTATTAAATTGTTGTTTGAATTAGTTGTTGTCAGTTGTTAACTCTTTATTGTATTGCTACCAGTCACTTATAACTTGCTGAATATTTTATTATGTGATTATCAACTCAATTTACATTGCTGTGTCACTGCTGCAAAGGAGTAACTGATTCTTGTATATTTTATTATCTGAATAATCTCATTGGTCTGGCTCTTTGACTCTTTGTTTATCTTCTTTGTGTTGGAAGCTTAACAACACTATTTGTTCTTGAAAAATCAGGTTGCAGTCATTTGTTGATGAAAGTGAACGGGAAATGATGCATGAGCAAATAATTATTTTACAAGATAAGGTACATCTAGGTGTTGATGGGGCTGAGGCAAACTTTTATTATTACCTCTTTTACTATCTAGAAGCAGTGAGCTTATGGAACATCTCTGACTTGATTTGCAGCTGCTAGAGGCTCTTGACTGGAAGCTTATGCACGAGAAAGATCCTGTCAACAAGGTTTGAATGTTTGATAACAACTATATGCAAAATTCTGAATATAGGATGTCACTTGTGCATTTATTAGTAAATCCTTGACTTGCATAGAACTAATACCTATACTTTATTTACAGCAATATTACCTGTCAATGGACTTAGATTTATAATAACTTGTGCAGGGCCTCTCATTATTCGGGAGTCAGCTGGTGATGAAGAAAATGAGTTCCTTCGTTTGCAGGTTGGTGTTAGAGTACCTCCCGGGCAATATCACTCTGATTACACCTTTGTTTATTGTGTGCTTGTGGCTGAATACAGTTTATAATTGTGTACTGCAGGCTATTCAGAATGAGCGAGAAATCGAGTCATTGCGTAAAAAATTGACCTTCTGCCTTGAAGCAAAGGAGAACCTTGAGAGGTATAACTATTTTCCTACCTTGGCATGCTGCTACGAGGGTTTTTATTGCCTCATAACCAATATGTTTCCTTCTTCCATAGTATACTGTGATATTGATGATTATAAAGATGGTAATAATAGTGTATCTGTTGGAGCACACATAGGATGGTTAAAATTCTGAAGCACTGTGGTTTGTTATTTTCAACTCATTTACTGTACTATGTTGCCTTTGATTCACTCGTATTCATGTACCAGTTCCACTTTACCAAATATAGCATCTCTCGTGGTTTAGGATTTGTACAGTAATGTTCATTAGAATTCATAATGTTCGAAAAGGCCAATCAGTAGACCATTTGTTAAATCATTCATTTGCACTTCTCCATGTCATTATTGCTGCTGGTTGTACCTGAAAAATTGCAATCTGTGCATGTTTCTTTTTTTTCCTCTCTAGGAACTAGAAAAATCATTTTTATGTTTCTATGGAACTTACATGTGTGCTATCAACTACTGTTCTGACACCTAGTAAAATAACTATTGTTTTGATGCCATTACCTGATGCACCGGATAATGTGCAGGCGCGTTGATGAACTAACCATGGAATTAGAACTTGCAAAGAAACATGATGACATAAATAATGAATGCAAGGCTGTCGAATTCCAGGAGCAAGGAGAGGCAGGTTTACATAACTTATCTGATGCTCAGATAGAACTTAAGACTTTGGTTGACAATATCTTCTGCAAGTCAAAGGGAAGCAGAAGCCCATGAAACTGCAATTGGTTTGGCCAAAGAAAATGAAGAATTGAGGATGCAGCTTAAGGCTTTGATTGAGGATAACAAGAGACTGTTTGATCTATATGAACATGCTATCCTCAATGTTGAGGCAAATCAAGATGGAAACTGCCCTACCATTCCTGGAAATGAACATGCAAGTGTTCAGCAAGGTAGTCATCCTTTGGAGAAAACCTTGTGAATGCAGATCTGCCTAATGCACCACCAGCAGGCCCATCAGATTTGCATGCACATAACTCATCCAGCATGGAAGAAGAGTCTAAGTTAGCGGATGAGAAATACATTAACGAAGATTACTTGTCAAGGAATACATCTGCTGAATTGCGTCTTCAGCTGGAAGAGATGCACGAGGAAAATGATAGACTTATGGGTTTGTATGAGAAAGCTATGCAGGAAAGGGATGAATACAAAAGGAAAATTTTAGAGCAAAGCAACTCTCAAAATGTAAAAGAGACTGGGTCGGATAAAAACGATGATGAAATGAGTGAAGCCGCAGATTGTAAGAATCTTGAAGTGAAACATGTTCATGACTCTACAATTTTAGATCTTAAAGAATTGCTGCAGTTTGTTCGGACTAAGTTGGAGCTTGTCCAAGACAAGGTAGTAACTGCTCAGGATGCAGTAAAATATTTTGAGCTACTGGAAAGGGTGAGTACAAAGGCAGAAGAACTTTCTGCAAGCATTCAGCTTCGTCGTCTAGACGTGCAGCATGGTCAAGAAGAAATCAATGCCCTGAAGTTTGCACTGTCAGAATCACAGGACAAGAAAGATACTTTTGAAGGCAAGTATTTCTTGCCTGCAGCCTTGTGTTGGAACTTGGATTTGAAAACCAAAGCCATTAATTCATCCAAGTTTGATTCTAACTTTGCATTGATGAATGTAAAGAAGGAACAGTTGAATCTTCTCCAAACTCGCAAGAACCAACTATCTGCCATGAGAACAAGGGCACATGAATCTGAAACTGAGTTGCGAAGCAAAATTGATGGCCTTAAACTGAAGCTTCGCTCTTATGAAGCTCAAAGGAAGGAGGAAGAAAAGGTTCTGTTTGCTATTGATAATCTTGATACTTCTACTGCATCGACACATAAACCCAAGAATTTTAGTAAGGCAACTGATCTGCTGAAATTTGAGGAGGAGCGGATAAAGGTCTCATGTGAACTGCAGAACGCCCGTGAACAGCTTCGCATAGTTCACAAGGAAATAAAAAGTATGCAGAAATGTGATTATGATTGCGAGATAGCACTCCTTGAAACAGAAATAGAAGATTGCTGCCTCTCCTTGCTGGAAGCTGACATTGAGAAGTTTGTTTGTGACAACACATTGACTGAGGTTTGGGAGGGTGAGGTGAAGAACATGGATGCCTTGCTGATTGACTACCAGGACTGTGTTTTCCATGTCAACTTGAAGGAGGAAGAGATCAAGGTGTGTGAGGAGTCCTTGCAGCATCAAGCCAGGGGCCTGGATGAACTGCACTTGAAGCTAAATCAAGCGATGCGGGAGCTAGGTGAGCTTCTGCATGACAGAAGAAGCTTAACCTCCTCCTGCAGCTTGGATCAATCCGTGCTGCCTGTTGGCGAAAAGATGGCAACGGATCTTGAGGCCGTCCGGATCCATGTCGCTGAAGCTAAGCAGCTTTTGCTTCTCGACAGCAATCAAAATTGTGAACCTGCACGACTAGCCTGAGATTCCTTCACTGATGCAATGATTCCCACCGACTGACAGGCTACTCTGTCTTGCCTTCTTCGGGTCATTTGTAGCAAGACGTAAGCGATCATATCAGACGCTGGCATGCTGCTACTTCTAATTTGCTGTGCAGGATGGAAACATCTTGATCTTTTTTTCATGCGGTCACCTATCCTCTGGTGGGGGCTGCTGGCTACACTTGCAGGTGCAAGACATACTGATTTGACATGATACCAAATCCATGGAGGCATGACCTCTTGTTTCTGTAACTCTCTAGAGTAATAACAGGAAGTGAGTGGACATGTATCATAAGTTAATCTGAAATTGTGTGGATGCTTTTACACTAGTTGAAGAATGCTGCACTCCAGCATCATGTAAAAAACTTTGACTTTTATTGTGAGTGACGAGTGTGTTCTGCTGCAAACAGTGTGCCAAGTTCGGATTAAATGTTCTTCCTGGAAGCTTCTTCAGCTCCTGTCCCGTTGCTTAAGCGGTGGTTTGTAATTGTAGATTGGTTCTTCAGTCTAGGTTTACTTGAGAAGAAGCTGCTGGACTAGGTTTGAAAAAAATAGACAACAAACTAATTTAGATGCACTAGTTTGCTGCAGATGAACTTACTTCCTAATGCTTCAAAGTTTACTTGAGCAGTGCAACAGTTTGGTCTCTTACGTCCAGTTGACGGCAGAGTCGCTGAAGTCGTGATTCCTTTTCCTTTCAATTTTTCTTGACGGCACATAGCCTTTCTTTCTCTCTTTCCTTTTCCTCTTTATTTACTTCTATAACTCGGAGTGAGCTCGTGAAACAAGATTGACACAGCTCCCGGTTGTGCATGTCAGAGAAAAACCTTAATTGCACGTTTAAGAACGTTGCAGGGACTTAGTAGCGAAGGCTAATTGAAGTTGTGGAAGACGTAAACAATTCAACATTCAACAATCTGCAGGGCAATATTGCTCAATACCATTATGAAATCACATTCAACATTTCAGTCCAACATTGCTCCAATGTGTACAATTAGACAAGGGCAAGAATAACAGTCATCATCTCATCAACATCCCAAAAGATTATCAAAATGGAAAGCACTACTCAACGTGCAACCCAATGATGTCCTAAACACCAAGAACTTGATAGCTTCATAAATCATTGCGAAAAATGGGAGTGCACTACTTCAGAACACAAAGCCAGCTAAATGATTTGGTCAACAGGATTACTAAAAACAATGGATATGTGGATTTCACGGAACGTGCAGCTACAAAGGCACGACGCCATCATGCTAGAGGTCATCCAACTAGGTGGGCACAAAGCAGTGTCAGGCATGGGCACCACTAGCGACATGGAAAAACTGCCTACTCAGCCCAAAGAACAACACCTCTCAACAGCTAGACCAGCTCCAAGAGACCAAGAAGACCACTTTACAAGGTTTTGCCACCACCACTTGACATGAGCGAGGCAGCAGCAGCCCCAGCAGTTGCGACGATTCCAGTCGAGTGGCCTGGTTTCGACAGGTGCAGCAGCCTGCAGCATTGTGAGCAAGGATTTTAAAAAGAAAATAAGAGTTTTATTTATCCAATTGGAGTCTTGGAGTTGAAGCTAACAGGGGTACTCACGGTGCAAGATATTCACAGAACGCGGTGACGGCTGAAACAACGTCATTGTAATTGTCAGCAGCTGCAGGAGCTGTGATTTCCACTAGCTGTATGCCAGGAGTGACTGGCACTGCTTCATCGGTTGCATGGAGCCTTGGCATCTTGTTAGCAGATGTAACAGTGACGGTGATCTGGGCACCTCGGTGGAAACGGAAAGCAAAACCAATCTTCAAGAGTTCATGATCTAGCTTGTAACCTAAAGTGTAGAAGTACTGCAAGACATTCTTGCTAGTTTTGCTCTCTACAATTGTACGGACCAGAACTGAGATTTGCTCTGCACCAGCACCTCTCATTGCACCACCAACATGTCTTATGGTCCTACAATCTTGCCACAATTAATGAAAACATTACAAAAAGGAAATTTTAACAACTTAACACGGTTAGTTACCAGGATGGTGTGGGCTGAGCTAAGTCACATAACAAACGAACCTCTGATGGAACAACACCTGTATGATTGAAAGATGCCAGTTAATATATCACTTGTGCAAGAATGGAAGAACAGATTAATTACAAACTAACCTAGATTGGGCCCACTTTTAAGACAGAGCTCATGCACTCTAACACGCTCTTTTGGGACACCAGAGAGACCCTGGAGAAGAACCTCAAGAGCCTCAACATGCTGCAAAACAGGAAGATAAATCAAAGGTTACACTACTAATGGCAGGGCAATTCCAAGGGGGAAAAACAGCAGAGCAGTAAAATGAAGGCTAAGTGGCATTCGGTGCACAACACATAACCTAGAATATAAAATGAATTAAGTTCATCTCTATTGTAAAAGCAGTAATAGATCATATGGTTCTCCAACCGTATGGGCGCATTTTAAATGTTATTATTATATTAACATGCTGAGCAGAAAAGGCAAATGAAACCTTAGGGATCAGAAGTAGTGCTTCAAAGTGAGGAATAAATGATTGGCATGTAGTGCCCACATGATCTATCCCTCAATTCTATGAGATACAATTTTCTATTATTTAGCATCAATCTAAGCTGGAGTGAACAGAAAAGTGACCAGCAACTAGTCATGGAGAAAGCGAGTCAAAGAAAAGCTCTAGCAATTCATTATTTGTGTACATTTAACTTCTAATACTAGTCCATGCTTACCCAAAAACATGGCTAGTCAATGCACTTTCTCACTTTCAAATATATTGCAAAGAGTTGAATGGCTCTAAACTCTACAGTTGATGGTTCTCTTTTCTGAAGGTAGTTCAACATGAGGTAGATCACTAAAATATTTGGTGGACTGAATCAAGGATTAGCATACATAGTTACATACTACTTAAATAGTTTTACAAGTCCTCAGAAAGCAATTGATAAATTAGTGTATGAAGAAACAAGAAAATAGTTATCTTTACTACTATATAAAAAACACTGCAGGTGAATGGTACCTTTCAGGGTGGATCCAGCACAGAACATCATAAAGGTCATTGGGGTCAAGTTCATTACATGATAGGGTTTTTCTTAAGTCCTAACAGTGATTTACATATTTTGTAGGGGTCGGCTGACCCCAATAAACAGTGCTGGATCCTGCCCTGTGTTCTTTTGCATATCTAATTCTTCGAAAAGACTGCCCACTGGGTGAGGGCAACCCCCCACCCTAAAATTTCGTTACTGAAAATGAAACGAGTAAGAGTACTTTCCATAACAAACAACTAAAAAAATATATCATATTCCTACCTAAACAACCCTCCCAACAAGAACAGAAAAGGTCACCTTAACAAACAAAACAGTGTATGGAAAATTTATCCTACCCATAAATTTATCCATCCTCTCTCACATTAGTTTTTAGTGAATCTATCCCTCTTCATGGTCTTAGTTTTCCCAACACACACCAAATCCTCTCCTCCTCCCAATTTCACTACTTACTGACACAAATGAGGCCATTCTTTCTGTATCATACTTGACAGGATCTAGTGGAGTCGAGAGTGAAAAGTAGGCTTAACACAGTGGTGGATGAAGTTAGAAACTATACTGGAGAAGGAGCTAAAACGAGCATTCAGTGCAGCTAATGGAGTAGTGCACAGTAAACTCCACAGTGGTGCTCAACATCTTACATCAATACGATTTTTTTATCCACTGCAATGAGAGTTCAATTAGTTATGCTGAAATGTTCAATGGCAAAATTAATATTCTAAATCAACTCAGAAATTTCTCTGATCCATATTGACACTCTAGAGACAGAGTGTTGAAAATACTAGTCAGATCTAGATGCAACTGGCGAGCGCAAAAGCTTATGCCAGATCAACAACCTTGGAACACAACAAATTAGGCTACACTACGGACGGGGAAGGGCTCCTATCCTTCAAAATTTAGAATGCGTGAAGGACTCGCAATATGGCACAATACCTGGGTCTCGATGATTCCCTGCACCACGCACTCCATCGGCCTACTGTCCCTGCCAGTGGAAGATTGAAAAACCAACAAACATCAAAATTCCTCCTAGGACAGAATATATTAGGGTTTGGGGTTGCTCCGTTTCGGGCAGAATGAAGGGAAGCGAAGGAGCGGGCATACCTGGTCGTGCTCGTCGCCGGCAAAAGGGAAGACGTCGCGAGGGCCGCCGCTAATCGCCCAGTCGTCGCCCGCCGGGAAAAAAAAAATCAAGTGAGAGGACGGAGGCAAATGGAGGTTGAAGCCTTGGAAGGTGAGCCGAGCAGCAGCAGGCCAGCAGCGGAGCCGGAATCGCGACGCCCACGGGCCTGCCTAGTGGGGCCTAGTGGGCTAGAGGAACCAGGCCTGAAAGATTCGGCCCAGGGATAGAGATTAGGAGATGCATTTTTATTTGATTTATTAATTTTAGAGATTCAAAACTTGTTTGAATCCCATTTGTTTCGAGGGTTAATTGGATCTGTGCCATTATAACTTCGCTATTTTTGAAGCACACCATTACTATTCAAGAAACTATGCCACTGCCATTGCAACTTCGCAGATGTTTGAAATACACCATATATGTACGCTTGGACGCGTCTTGGGCCCACTTTCAGACATCCTAAAGCTATTGTACTTTCGTATGGACACTTTTACCCCTGCTAGTCTCCTGCGCCCTACTCTATGACGAACTCGGCCCACTTGTCATCCCTCTCCCATCTGCTTTCTTCCTCGTTCCTCCTTTCACTCCTTTCACTGTTGCCGCTCTGCACGTGCAGCGCTCGCCCAGGCACGGGGAAAGAGGGAGGAGGAGCCCGCCGCCGGCCTTGACTTGGAGCTCCCACGCGCCCGAAGCTGCGACCGCTTGCATCTGCAGAGATCCGGCTGGGCTACTAGCATGGAGGAGGAGAGAGGCGCGTGGCCATTGGGGCCAGGCGACTCGCTCGAACTAGATGTGAACTGCTGCAAGGGAAGGAGCGGGAAGGGGAGAGGAGGAGGAGGTCGCGGGTGCCGGCGGGAGCGGCGGCGGAGGACCCCGCCACGACCAATCACCGACGCGCGGCTGGCCTCGACCCGCCATCTCCCTCGACCTCGGCCAGCAGGAATGGAGCCAGCGAGGAGGAGATAGAGGAGGCGCCGGATGGAGATGGGGATCCAGGGCTGCCGACGGGGTGGAGCAAAGGCGGCGGAGCAGAAAGATGGCTCACTCGCCTCACTGCGGGCGTCGCCAGCGCGAGCCCGGCGGCCTCGACGCGGGGCGTGCGACCCGGCGCGTGGCTCATGGCGTGGTTCGCGGCCTCCCAACACGAGCGCTGGTGGTGCGCGTTAGCCGAGATCACGCCGGCCAGGGAGCCGGAGAAGGGGCGGCGGGCGGCAGGGCAGGGCAGACGGGCAAAGACGGTGGGTAGCAGTGACGCGGCTACGGCCAGGCGCCTGGGCCGGCCACGGCCCCGGCTTGGCCTGCCCCGAGAGAGAGCGTGGGAGGAGAGAGATGGCGGGAGGTTGAAGAAACCACTGCCGTGTGGGTCCCACACGTCGGTGAGATGAGAGAGAGGGAAAAAGAAAACTGAGCAGGGGCAATCTAGTCCATACGAATATACATACCTCTTATACACCTGATAGTGGGCCCAAAATCGTCTCCAAGCGTACATAATGGCATATCTCAAACAAGTGTGAAATTATAATGACACTGGCGTAGTAAGTTGAATAGTAATAGCGTACTTCAAAAACAGCAAAGTTATAATGGCACAGATCCAATTAACCCTTGTTTCAAAATGCCGAGTCGAGGGATAATCATCCACTACGGCAAACTGAATGTAGTTTGTTTTATGCTTTGCGGTAAATTTTATCCATTTTCACTTTCGAAACTGAAAGTCAAACGCCAAACATGGAATTTACAATTCAATCCTCGTTTCAGGTGCCCCCACGAAAAGTCAAAATCCCAGTCCTACCCTCCCTCCTCCCTCCTTTCAATTCCTCCCCCCACGCACCCGTCACCTCCTCCATTCCCATTTCTTCCACCTCCCCTTCCCTCCCTCCCTTTCTCAGATCTCCGCGCCTTCCCCCAATGACGTGACCACCACCACGACACCACCTCCCAATATCGGCGACGAACCATCGCGTAGCCCGCTCACCATGGCGACCCCCACGGCGCCGCTCGGCGGCGCGTCCCCGTCGGGCCGCGTTCTAGGCCCGGCGCTGGACCGGATCATCAAAAACGCCGCGTGGCGGAAGCACTCGGCGCTCGTGGCCGCGGCGAAGGCGGCGCTCGACCTCCTCTCCTCCTCTCCGGCGTACCCGTCGCCCGACCCCACCTCGCCGAATTCCTCGCCGCTGCTCGGCCTGCCCCTCGCCGCCGCCGACGCGGCCCTCCACGCGCTGCTGCTCGCGCTCGAGTCCGCCTCTCCCAAGGTCGCCGACCCCGCGCTCGATTGCGTCGCGAAGCTCCTCTACCACCGCCTCCTCTTCGGCGACCTCGGTTGCACCGGCGGCGGCGACGATGCTTCTTCCCCTACCTCCCGGCTCCTCAACGCCGTCCTCGCGTGTGGCGCGCTCTCCGATGACGCAATGGAGCTCGCCACCCTCCGTGTTGTTGTCGCCGCCGCGCGGTGTCCCACCGTCGCCATCCGCGGGGAGGGCCTCGGCCAGGTCCTCAAGACCTGCTACAACATATACCTCAGCAGCAGCAGCGGCGCTAATCAGCTCTGCGCGAAGCTTGCGCTCGCGCAGGTGCTGGTGATTGTGTTTGCGCGTGTGGAGGTGGACACCATGGACGTGCGCGTGCGGACGGTGTCTATCACGGATATGATGGACGTGTCTGACCGCAGCCTGAACGACTCCGGCATCGTGCAGGTGGCTCAGGGGTTTATAAATGAGGCTATGGAGGGCAGTGATGTCCCAGAGCCGGGGCCGCCTGTGGAAACGACTGAGGTCGACAGCAAGGAGGAAGCTGGGATGAGCAAGATCAGGGAGGATGGGCTAGCACTCTTCAAGAACCTGTGCAAGCTGTCAATGAAATTCTCGACCAGATAACCCTGAGGACCAGATGTTGCTGCGGGAAGGTGTTGTCTCTTGAGCTGCTGAAGATGGTTGTTGACAATGCTGGCCCTTTCTGGAGAACAAATGAAAAGTATGATCTGATACCTGCAATTGTTTCAGTTTTATGCATTTCAATTATTCGACCTGTCACAATGCTTAGCCATAAAAAAATGTTACTGCTGTGAAGTATAAAATGTTAAATCTATGAAGCGTTCTTGTCTCCTAAAAGATATTCCAATAAGCAGACGCTATATTAGCTCAGAAACATGCCTTTGTATGCCATCATGGAAAATATTTCTCTTATCTATCTGCATCACTATGCCAAGATGTGATAAAAAGAGTTTCAGAGGTTCTATGAATCTCAAGGCACAGAGGCTCCTATATGTTTGCATGACACTAGCTAAAAATGTAAAATCCACAACTTTAGATTTAATTCCATATCGAAAGATATAGAAACGAAAAGAATTAACAAAAAATCAATAGCAATAAGTACTTAGGTATCTGTTATTACCAGCATTTTGGAAAAGGCTAGGATTTAGGTGGATGGCTGATTGGCAGACTTTTTTTTTTAAGAAAGCACTGATTACCTATTTGTCAAAATTATGTCTGAATTTGTATTGTCATCAATCATGTACCTAGGAACGTGCTAAAAATGGTCGGAATGTTATCCTGATGATGGTCTTCATTTGGGTTTTGTTAAGTTTGTTGTCCAGTCTTTTTACTAAAAGGCCTCATCAAATAAAAAATTCAGGGTATCAACAGTATACTGAAAAGGAAGAAAAAATGAGATGGTATTACTTCATGAAGGCAGTATGCTAAGTAACTTAGAAAAGGAAGGCAAAATGAATGCCACTGTACATATTACTTATAACTTCATAGTAGTCCTCGAATGAAATAGGCTTAATATGTTTTTTTGAGAAACAGGAAAAAATCTAGTTTTTTGTTTGCAAAGTAGAAAGGGTAATTCTGAAATATGCTACTGCTCAGCCAATATCTTATAAGGCGCATGTACAGCTACTAGCCTTTATGAAATTTTCTTTAGGTTATTTGTAAAGGAGTATTGAAATTACTGTGATATTGACGGAAAATAACATTAGTGGATTGAAAGTTTTTTTTTTTGAATCAGGTACCTTGGAGCCATCAAGCAGTACCTTTGTTTGTCCTTGTTGAAGAACAGTGCTTTGTCAGCAATGAGTATTTTCCAGTTGTTGTGCTCCATATTTGTGGGCTTGCTGTCAAGGTTTAGATCTGGGCTGAAAGAGGAAATTGGAATATTCTTTCCGATGCTTGTCCTAAGGGTTCTTGAGAATGTCCATCAACCTAGCTTTCTACAGAAAATGACAATTCTAAACTTGTTGGAGAAGATCTGTAAAGAATCTCAGGTTCTTATCGATATCTTTGTGAACTACGATTGTGATGTAGATGCTCCAAATATTTTTGAAAGGTATGAAAGTTGGTTTTTAAATAATCAGCTTCTGTTTGTTTTTAATAAGCAAAGCATTAGTGACTGTTTTCTTGTTCTATATGGCACTTTACACTAAGGATTGATGCATTGAGTTGAGGGCAATTTTTAAAAGCAATGTTATGTTATCTTATGATCATATATTAAGGCACCTCTAATTCAAGTAGATGTTTGCAGGGCTGTCAATGGACTTCTAAAAACTGCTTTAGGTGTTCCTCCAGGATCTACAACAACATTAACTACTGCCCAAGACCAAACATTTCGGATTGAGTCAGTCAAGTGCCTCGCATCCATAATCAAATCAATGGGTTCATGGATGGACCAGCAGCTGAGAATTGGTGATTTTTCACCAAAAGTTTCAAGCTTCTTTGAGTTCTATGAGTTCTTTGAGTTCAATGGACATTCCTAACATCCTTATTGGAGAAGATGGGAATGGAATTGATTATGAACTGCAATCTGACTCTGGTAGCCCAGACGTATCTGGTGCTCCCTCCCTTGAGAAACGTCGTGCTTTTAAAATAGAACTTCAGGTAAATGCTATTTCCATGCTTGGTTTAGAGCACAAGATTCAAAGTTTTGAGGGTTTACTTTTGGACTAATGAAGTCTAAATTTCCTTCTCCAGAAAGGAATTTCCTTGTTTAACAGAAAGCCTTCAAAGGGAATCGATTTTCTTGTTAAAAGCAAGAAGATAGGGCATTTGCCAGAAGATGTTGCTTCTTTCTTGAGAAATACTGCTGGTTTAAATGCAACAATGATTGGAGACTATTTGGGTGAAAGAGATGACTTCCCTATCAAAGTTATGCATGCATATGTTGATGCGCTGAACTTTGAAGGTATGGACTTTGGTGAAGCCATTAGGTACTATTTGCGAGGCTTCAGGTTGCCTGGGAAGCACAGAAAATTGATCGAATCATGGAAAAGTTTGCTGAACGATACTGCAAATGCAATCCAAACTCCTTTACCAGTGCAGATACTGCATATGTTCTTGCTTATTCTGTAATCATGCTTAACACTGATGCTCACAATACTATGGTCAAGGATAAGGTAAGACAACTGATAATAAACATCTTCCTTTCAAGAATGGTTCATTTATGGGGTTTGCCTGTGCAGATGTCTAAAGCTGATTTCATTCGCAATAACCGAGGAATAGATGATGGGAAGGACTTGCCTGAGGCTTACCTGGGTACACTATATGACCAAATTGTCAAAAATGAGATCAAAATGAGTGCTGGTTCATCAGTTCCACAAAACAAGCAACCTAATAGTGTGATGAAGCTATTAGGTTTGGACAATATTATCAGCTTTGTTAGCTGGAAACAAGCTGAGGATAAGGCAGTTGGAGCAAATGACTTGCTCATCAAGAACATACAAGAGAAATTTAAATTAAAGAGTGGAAAGTCAGAGTAAGTCAAACACAAACTATTTGTAGACCATAGTTTTGTATCTGCTGATGCAGTCCTGTTAATTCAAGCTTGTGCTTTGTAGGTCTGTATTTTCTGTTATCACTGATACGACAATATTAAGATTCATGATGGAGGTTTGTTGGGCCCCAATGATGGCCGCATTCAGTGTGACACTTGACCAGAGTGATGATAAGGCCGCCACGTCGCAGTGTTTGCAAGGATTCAGATCTGCTATTCATGTTACCTCTGTTATGTGTATGCAGACACAGAGAGATGCCTTTGTGACATCTGTAGCCAAATTCACGTATCTCCATTGTGCTGCTGACATGAAACAAAAGAATGTGGATGCTGTGAAGGTGGGTAGGTCGAACAAGAACATTTTTTTTTCTTCAAGACAGTCAATGCCAGGCATATCAAATTCCTTGATACTTTAGGATCAACATCCATTTTTTGTCTTGAAATCATGCAGTATTTTAGGAATCTATATTCTATTGAGATGCTTAATAATTTTGTTCTAGTTCCTCTTTACTATAGTGTACTCGTTTTCCATACCTTGCAATATTTATATTGCACTTCTTTAGCAAATCCTTTTTCATTAAAACAACAAACTTGACTTTATTCGTGTCTGGATTATCAGTGAATCCTAAGTATTTACTGGATTATATTGCTTTATTATACCATTTACATTTTAAACGTGAATTAACACTTGAATATATCTCACAGTTGGCTATTTCTATTTGTCCATTTGAAGCGAGTCATGAGTTTTTTTTTTTACTTTGTTTCCTCACAGGCTATAATATCCATTGCAATCGAAGATGGTGATTATTTGCAGGAAGCATGGGAGCATATATTAACATGCCTTTCACGGTTTGAGCATTTACATCTTCTTGGAGAAGGGCACCTACTGATGCTTCATTTCTCACAGTACCACTGGTTGATTCAGAAGAAAAAACACAAAAGTCCGCCTCTACGTTGTCAAAGAGAACTAATGCACTTCAGAATCCAGCTGTAATGGCTGCTGTTAGAGGGGGTTCTTATGACAGCACAACAGCAAAAAATAATGCGTCACCATTAGTTACTCCTGAACAGATTAATAATTTCATATCAAACATAAACCTGCTAGATCAGATCGGCATTTTTGAGTTAAATCACATATTTGCTCATAGCCCAAGACTAAATAGCGATGCTATTGTTGCTTTTGTGAAAGCTCTTTGCAAAGTTTCAATTACAGAGTTGCAGTCTCCTACAGATCCTCGTATCTTCTGCCTAACAAAGATCGTTGAGATTGCGTAAGAACATTTGTCCTTGTAGTCTATGAACCTAATTCAAGCTACATGAATATATTCATGACTGATACTTTCCAAATGATCTAACTCAAAACTTCATTTGTTCAGGCATTACAATATGAACCGCATACGTTTGGTTTGGTCCCGTATTTGGAAAGTTCTATCAGACTTTTTTGTTTCTGTTGGGCTCTCAGAGAATCTTTCAGTTGCAATATTTGTTATGGACTCTTTGAGGCAGTTAGCTATGAAGTTTCTGGAAAGAGAGGAACTGGCAAATTATAATTTCCAGAATGAATTCCTGCAACCTTTTGCAGTTGTTATGCAGAAGAGCAATGCTTCAGAAATCGTGAACTTATAGTTCGATGTGTCTCCCAAATGGTACTCAGTCGTGTCAACAATATAAAATCTGGATGGAAAAGTGTTTTTACGGTATGTATTATGTTCTATGATTACTCTTAGTTTATCATGATAAATTGGCATAAGTTCATGAGATCTACAATTAGCTCTTAGGAAGTAGGCTAGAATAACTTTCTAAAGTTCATCCTCAATATTAAGAACTTTTTTGTACTTACAGGTTTTACTGCAGCCTGCTGATGATCGAAAAAGTATTGTTCTGTTGGCATTTGAAACCATGGAAAAGATCGTTCGGGACTATTTCCCTTACATAACAGAAACTGAAACCACAACATTTACTGATTGTGTTAAATGTCTCATTACATTCACAAGTAGTAAATTTAGCAGTGATGCCAGTCTCAATGCTATTGCATTTCTTCGGTTCTGTGCTGTCAAACTTGCTGAGGAAGGATTTATTTGCCATGACAAGGATACTGACCAGCAACCAAATAATTTAGATTCTTCAGATGGGAACAGCACCGTGCATAAGGATGATCATAGCATGGTCCATAAAGATGATCATGTTTACTTCTGGGTTCCTTTGCTTGCTGGTATACTTATTTTTTACGTCACAAAATTACATCAATCTTGTTGGAAAATTCGTGAAGGTATTACATTTCTAACATATTTTTGTTTGATTTTATCTTTTCAAGGTCTAGCTAGATTGACAACTGACTCAAGACCAACTATCAGAAAAGGTGCTGTGGAAGTACTCTTTGACATCCTGAAAGATCATGGACACCTATTTTCTCAGTCCTTCTGGGCTAATATCTTCGAATCAGTTATCTATCCGCTATTTAGCAGTGAAAGCTTTGCACCAAATGGGCATATTTCAAATGTAAATAGTACTGAGGATGATTCTTGGAATTTCGAAACTAAAATGGTGGCTCTTAAATGTTTATCGGATTTGTACATTACCTTTTTGAAGTGATGCGCCAGAACTTTCAGAGTAACTTCTGTTGTTACAAATTTCATCAGAAGCCCATATAAGCAATCAGCTAGCACAGGTATATCAGTTTTTCAGCGTTTAACAGAGGGACTTGCAAGCAAGCTCTCCAATGATGAGTGGGAGAAGATTTTGCTGTGTTTCAAAGAATCAGCAGCACATACTTTTGTTCTGTTTGACAAAATAGTTAGGATGATGAAAGACCTAGAAATTCCAGATAGAAATGAATCTTACTCTGAAGCTGAGCAATATTCAGATCACGACGTATACAATGATGATGAAGAGGAAGCTAATATGGAAACAGCATCTTATGCTATTGTCAGAATGAAGAATCACATGGCTTTGCAACTCTTAATTGTTCAGGTACTTAAGTGAAATATACTAATCATGTGCTTTTTTGTTAGTTAAACTAGTTTTTTAGTGATCCCCTTCTGTAATAAGCACTGCTACATAATTTTAGCTTTATGTCGTGACTTCCTTTTTTTTTAGAATATACTCCCTCCGTTTCAAAATACTTGTCATTCTGGCTTTTCTAGATACATTCCCTTTATTATGTATGTGGACATACTAACTATCTAGGTGCATAACAAAGGGAATGTATCTAGAAAAACTAGAATGACAAGTATTTTGAAACAATACCACAAGATCCAATGAATTTGATGAAAAAGAGGCCTGCATGCATTTTTAATCCGTGAGCAGTTATACTTACCATACAATCTTTTCCTGACTTCCATGCAGGGCATCATTAGACTGTATGAGGTCCACAGGAGCTGTCTTTATGCTGAGCATATAGGCATAATGTTGGAGATGCTATCTGCCATTGCATCACATGCAAGTGAAGTGAACTCTGAATCTAACTTGCACACAAAACTACATAAAGCATGTTCCCTTTTGGAGGTATCTGAGCCAGCGGTCATCCATTTTGAGAGCGAGTCCTACCAGAGCTACCTCAAACTTCTGCAAGCTATTCTTCATGACAACCCATCTTTGTCAGAAAATATGAATGTGGAGTCGCAAGTTATGCTTGTCTGCGAGAAAATATTGCGAATGTATCTGACCTGTGCAGGGCATGAACCGTCTAATGTTGCTTCTGGTAGAGATCTGACTTTACACAGGGTGCCTCTGGGTACTGCTAAAAAGGAGGAACTGGAGGCTAGAACTTCGTTGGTCCTTCATGTAATGCAGTTACTGGGTGGTTTGGAGAAGAATTGCTTTAGGAGGAACTTGCCTATGTTTTTCCCCTTGTTAGCTAATCTTATTCGCTGTGAGCATAGCTCTGGAGAAGTTCAAGTTGCACTATATGATATATTCCAATCATCCATAGGCCCCATAATATCAGCATAGTATATATTATTTCCTCACTAGTTGTATAATTTTGTCCGTCCATTTTGGTAGCTCATTTGATAGTGGTATTACATCAGAATATGGTATAAGAAAAGGGTACAGCTATACAGTACTGTAAATGACTCACTGTTGGGACCTGTCCTTCAGAACTCTGGCGTTGAAGGTGAATTCTCTTTCTTATTCTCCGTAACTTTAATATGTTAAAACATCCAATAAAAGTAGGAGATTAATTTATCCATACCATATGTTTTGCAGATACATGTAATGTCGACCCAGATGCCTGAAGGAAGGTTTTTGACGCGCATTTGCCATTCTTTTCTAACATTCATTTTAATCCGATGGGTAATCATCAACATGTCAAATCAGCTGAACATTGGAACAAGGCTTCTTAATTTCTGTCCTGCACCAGCAGCTCTGAAATTATTTTGCAAGGGATTGGAACAAGGCTCACTAATTTCTGTCCTGCACCAACATCTCTGAAATTTGCAAGGGGTGGTTTACTTACCACCGAGAGATTTTGAGCATACAGTTTTGGTGTTACTTTTTTCCTTTTTATAATAATTGCTATGTACAGTGTCCTCTCCTGATAAGCTAAACCTGAGTGAATAGGGGCTCATGTCATGTTACCTTTTCCCCTAATCTGCCAAATCTCATGGAATTAATTATCATAACAGTATCTACACTGTAGTCAATACATGATTAATTGCCATTCTTAGCAGCAATGAGGAAAGGTGGATGGGTTAAATTTTTACAATGCTTGTTAAATTTGCAACCATGTTGATTTTTTGTTAGCTAGGACTCGAATTTACAATGCTTCCAACAACCATATTGAGTTGCGTGAACCAATGAAGGCAGATGGGTTGTCACTTCAAAAATGTTGTTAATAAGGTGTCTGTTCTGGTAAGTCTGTATCAGTCAAGCAGCCCTCTCGTCCTCAAATTTGTTTGTACCATGCAGGGCCAGGTCAACCGCCGTGAAAACAAAGCTCGAATGCTTCTCAGTCACTATCCGTGACCCGTGTTCACCTAATCCCCTTGTTGAAAACCACCGCCCAGAAAAGCAACAACACACGTTTGTTAGTGGCAAGAAAATGACATTTCACCTTTCAGTAGCCATAAACAATCTACTGTTTTATTCAAGAACTTAGGTCACATTTGGTCATTCTTGATGAACTCTTCTTGATTCACAACAAACAATGGTAGCTAACAAAATTGATATATGTATATACAATACAAACTACAAACTTACAAAGAGCAACATTTTGGTCTTGTTTGGAATTTCACAAGATATACATGCAGTCCGCACGAACTGAGGAATCCTTCAGAGTTCCAAACAGGGGCGAGAAGAAGGGCAGCTAGCAAGCAGTCTTGTGATCATCAGCGAGGTAGGATCTCTTGATGAATTCCAAGCAGTCGGCAATGGCCTCTGCCTGGAAGGAGTTCTCCCTCTCCGCTGCTGGCCCTGCAGGCCGGGGACACCGGCCGGCGGCGTGGCTGAGCATCCTGTGCGCCCTCGCCATCGTCGCCGGCGACCTCCTCCTGGGGCAGCAGTTGAGCTCCTCCAGGCACCGGACAAGGAGGCCGGCGAGGCCGTACAGCCGCACGCGCAGCCGGAGCAGCGATCCCAGCCTGACGTGGCGCACCCGGTGGCCTCGCCGGCTCGCCTGGCGATTCATCGTCGTCGTCGCCCTGAGGGCAGGGAATCTGCCTGAAAAACCTGAATGGAGCAGGTGCACACGGAGGATGCGTGTGTGACTGACCTCTTATATAGCAAGTGTATCACCAGTCACCACTACTGGGTCCAACCAACCGGCCATGTCACACAGCAAAAGCCATGATGTAATGCAACTATGCAAGGGTACAAAGGATGTGGACCAGGGCAAGCAAGCCAGCCACAGTTTTAATACATTATCACCTGGTGAAATTGTTTGTCATTGTGTGCTAAAAATTATCTAATTGTCATTTTCATGATGATGTGCAGAGAATGGATCTTCTTGGCTGCCACCTGCTCTAGAGGTGTCCTGAGTGGTGTACTGCACTGGTTGCTACTGCTATATAGTACACGCTGTATTGGAAAATTCGCTTTATAGATGGGGTCGTCGATCGAACTTGATTTGAATCAGTGTGCTCTCCATGTTTTTCATGTCTAGTTAATTGACAAAATGTAGATTACGGTACTATGATCAAGAGCTCAGCAGCTAAGACAATCGAAAGTCTTACCGATCCAGGGCGTGTTTTGTTGGATTTGTGTACTGCACACCTGAATTTCTCAACTTCTGGACTCGTCTCACCTGAATTGAACCATGGTTGAAATGGCAATGATCTTCGCCGTGCTGTTCTGGTGGCCACGAGGCCCTGTGTCTGGACATCACAGAGTTTTGTGGTTATCATTGTGCGTCTGCCAGAAAAAAGTGCAAGTCCTGACAAAATTACATGGCCCAATGTGCCAGGCATCCACTTGCATGACATTTTTCAGTCACGTTTTGTTTGGTTGTAGCCTTATTGCAAATTATATTTTAACATAAATTGCAAATTATTTCGAGGACGTTCTTTACTGATTCTATACTTGCAGGAAATAATTGAACAAAAGTGCATACACATCCACTTAGTCCCAACATATTTTGTCTGCCCTGTATATTAATAAAAACAAGCAGATAGAACCAAAGTTTGTAAAGATATTAGATTCGTATAGGCTCTCAGGATCTGCAGGTCCATCATCTTATCCAAGAAGATTACAACACTTAAATAAGCCAACGGGCTCAATGCTTGTCTAAGCTTTAGAGGCTAAAGCTTATTGGGCATACAGGCACAACCACACAACCGCACAACAATCAAACAGCCAAATAATTAAATCGAAATACTTCACAGAATCAGCAAAATGCTGATTATCTAAGGCTGCTCAGGGGGAAGTTGCGCAGTGGATTCTCTTTAAGCAATTCAGTTTCCCTGTTGAAATAAGATCGGACAGGTTAAGATGCTGACAAAGAAAACGAAGAAACAGAACATGCAAAGCCAATCCTCACTTACTTCTTAAGGTTTTTGCTTGTTGCTTGCCTGAGCTTGAGAACAGAAGGATTTGGGCTCTTTGGTACCTGCCGAGCTGGTTCCCTATAGCAGCATTTGAAGTTTTTTTAAAAAACATATGATTCCTATAATGATAAACTTTGAACAATCCTTAAAAAAACTGACACTAAGATATCAAATAACATACTGTGCACATTCTTCATCCACGAAAACCTCAATGGAGTTGGCTCGGGCTGGCGGAACTGCTCCTCTCACTCCTAACTTTTGTGGAACCTGCACAACAATGCGATATTTTCACAAGTTTGTTACTCAATAAGTTGTCCCCAATATAAGACACTTTGGAGAATTCTAGCAGCCTGGCAAAAATACCTTGTGACACGTCCATTTAGTGGGCATCATGTTATTTTCTTTGTTCCTATCTGCTTGTGTTCCAAGGGTGCGCCAGCTCGTATTTTCTTTTCTCCTTATTTTGTCAATGCCCTGATTTGGTAATGAATTCTCATCTTTATCTTTAAATACTGAAAGTGGCCTGTTAACGTCGATTCTGCAAGTGTGCAAAAGCATAATCTGTGACACTACACACACGCAAAAAAAAAAAACCCCCGTGTACTTGACATTTGTTGCATTGTAGTGGTACTAACCTTTGCAGTGCCCTTGGCCTCCCCAGCTGTGAGTTCTCTGCTTGCTGATTTCCTGTCACGTTAAATACAGTATTAGTTTGCAACCACTTGAGAAGTTCCTGCTGAATCACTTTACAACTGAAAATGCTTACTGTTTTCATCGCGTTTCAAGTTAGTCCCAAAGCTACGGATTGGTAGATCATCATTTGCTGTATCATTTTGCTACAGAAGGAAAGGGTTTGTTCAATGGAGATATTGGATCCTAAATAAACACTGCTATCATTAAAATAGCTAACCTCAGAATGTTCCCTCTTTTTGGTTGACCTTCGAAGAAATGTCCTGTATACAGCTTCCAATTTCTCCATAGGCTTTGCTTTTCTGACAGGGAAAAATGAATATAAGAAATTCCATCCATTTATATGTATTTATCAAGTATTAAAACTAATTCATAACTAAGCAAAGAGAGGTAAACTGACACCATGACAAGTATAAAACATTCTGAGTGTCGCATCACACAAAAGATAATGGCATGACTAGTCGAAGGCATGCCATATCTAAAAGAATAGGAACACAAGGCTATAAGAAATTTATTATTTTAGGTTTGTTCATTATTAGAAACTAAAAGGATCTCTGTCTGTCTACATTGGAGAACATGTATCAAATTAGCAGTTGATCATGGTATCTTCGGAAACGTCTGATTCAAGTTTATGCAAAAAAAGAAAAAGAAAAGAAAGAACAAGAATGCAAACTGTTCAGTATAACAACCCTGTCATTTTTTTGTACTACCATTGACCCTTGTTCTGTACGATAATCAAGCACTTTTAGATTGAATAGCTAGATTATAACAACCCAATCTACTGGGCAATCTCAAACCAAGTGCCTTATGAACAACAAGTGACGGTCTCATGGACATCTCACCTAGCTATACCAATGTCAAAGATCTCCTTAGCTTTCCTCAGCTTGTTCTTTGCCTCCAACAACGACGCGTAGGACATGTAGTAAATGGCATGGCCCTGCCCAATCTGGTTTGCCTCCAGGAATCTGTATATCACCTCAGCATCAGCACAATTCCCAGCCTACAAAACAAGACCGGCAACCAAACATACATGTGAGATGACTCCACTCACCAAAAGAGAACCAGAGGGGGGGGGGGATCAAGCTGGGATTCCCACAACTTACGTATTCCAGCCATACTTTGAGGAAGCGGAGGTCGTTCTTATAGCGCTCATCGTGCCAGAAGGTCCGCACGCACTGCTCGTACAACACCACCAGCCCCGAGCACTCGCCACCTGTCGGGAACGATTCCTGAACCCACTTTATGCAGCTGCGCGCGGAAGAAGCAGAGAAGATCCGAAGAAATGAGCAATCTTTTGCCTCTGGCAGCTACCGAAAACCAAGAAATCCAACAGAGGCGAGTTAAGGGGATGGAGAAACGCTTACTCCAGCCACGGTTGGAGCGGATCCTCGCCCTGGTACTCGTAGATTGCCTCGATCATCCTCCTGGATCAGGAAAATCAATTATAAATGATTAACAAAAAAGATAGATTGCATTATTGCAGCAGCTTGACTCCTCTCCAGATCCAGAAACACAGATCAAATCAAACCATAAAATTTTTCAATTGCTGGGAGAGGGGAAAGGGATGGATGGCAACATACCTACGGGCCTCGAGGAGGGCGGCGCGCTGGGCGGGGTCGACCTGCGCCTTGAGCGCGCGGTTGAGTTTGGACACATCGCGCCCGCGTTTGAGCGGCCGCACGTTTTCCTTGAACGTCTCCCACTCGGCGCCCACAGCCATCGGCGCCGCGGACGCGGCGTTGCTGACCCCCATCAGCGCCAGCGTCTCCTCGTCGAGCACTGCCACCATCTCTTCCCCCGCCTTCGCCGTCGCCGCCGCCGCCATGTGAGGTGGTGGGTGGGGGGTGTCGATCCGGTTGGAATTCGAATGCGAGGGGATTCGACCGTTGCGTTTAGGAGCGGATCAGCTGCGGGTCAGGTTTTAAACCACGAGGGCTTGCGAAAATCTTGGGCTTCGATTTGGGCCATGGTGTCACGAATAAATAGTCCGGCCTGTGGTTTGTTTTGGGCTGGTTTGCGCTCACAGTTTTAGCACAGCTAAATTTTGGCCCAGGAATTTGCTCGACATGCTTGCCATGGGGTGAGAAGCGAGAATTGGCTGCAAAACTCTCATATTATATCTGAAAAACATATTTGATCTTTTCATCTGGAACATTCATTGGATTGAACATCAAGAACTGCTTAACGTTCGGAACAAGAACCACATTTTTAATCGATTCTGTGTGCTTGACTAAACATTTCTAGGAAGCACCGATAGTATTTGACTTATTGTTCTCTGTGCCCGCCCTTCGTCTCATTCACTATGAATCTATGATACAAATTATCATATGCTCATCCATCTAAGATTATGACAGTATTACCTAAAACCATAATGCCTACAACACAGATAAAATATGTCGATGCAAGTGCATGATTCCTGTTCCGCATCATGAACTCAACTTCAGGCAAGCAGAACTATCTTCGCAACCAAATTTTCATCCGATTCTCATACCCCTATCATCTTACACAAATATGCTAACAACTTGCCGAACCTGCAGATATTCATCCAAGGGGTTTCCATTCATAACAGGTTTACACTGTTTCAACCACACTGTTTACATCCAGAAAGTATTAACACTTAAACAGCTACGGGTTGCTGAATTACACCAAACAACAGCGACGACAGAAGCCAATGCCTCTCACGGCCTATGGTGAGACTGCAGCTCTGACGGCTCCACAAGGCCTTCCAAGACGACGAGCTCATCAAGAAGTGCAAGCTTTTCCGCCTCAAGTGCCTTGATTTCCTCATCTTCCATGCGCAGTGCATTGTCCAGGGCAAAGTTCTCTTCCTCCAGCATCATGTATTTCCTCCGTAGTGCACGGTACTCATCGGTAGGACCAGAGTCTGGCAGGGAATCTGGAGTCCCTCTGTCAGATGGAGGAGTGGCAGGGCGCTCACTCTTCGAGCTTCTTTTGTGTGGCTTTTGGACCATGCTTGATGAATGCGGAACATCTCTCCGCAGCAGTTCGGGTTCACCCTTCAGCTGGCCTGATGAATGCGGCCTGTACACAATCTTCTTCTTGTGCAACTTTGGGGCTGGGAAATCATCACCGCTTGGGTCCTGCATCCTGTCAGGCAAAGCCTTGGCCTTTCCTGTTGAAACACAAATAAAGTGAGACAATTTGATAGAGCAGTGATCCCAACTACTTGATATATGTCAATTAGGTCGGCAATAATACAACATGTTAAATAATATTGCCAGACCCCATATAATAAATCAGCAAACAAAACCACACAACTACATAATATGTGTCAGATAAGCCTGTGTTCTATATCTATTAATCAACAACCTAGACATTCTGTAAACATGCCAAGGAAAAAAACGCACCAGGTGAATGAAACCATGCAGTAAAGAAAAAAATTGCTTTAACCCTTCCTTCCGGCTCAATGGGATGTTATGACAAATGCTGCAAGATTGGAAGCGACTGCTTGAACCACGAAGAATTGGAAAATTACCCGCGCCAAAATGCCCCATATTTCAGTTGGATACCCAGAACTGCAATCGTATCAACGAAAAATACCCTAACCTAGTAACCTAATTCAACCATGAATGTATCTGGTCTGATTGAGAGCCAAATCAACTCTCAGATGACAAGTACATCCTAACAAGCAAGCTAAGATTCAGTCACCAACCAAAGAAGAACCAAACTGCACCTGGTATGATGGAACTGGGCCTGGTAGACTCAAGATTTGAATCTAGAGTATGCCTAGCCAAAAGTTTCAATATGCGCTTTCTAAAAAAAAAAAATAAACTGCAATATGGTCGAATCAAATACACAATTCGGTAACACAAACTACACAGTTCTTTAACGATTTGATATACAAGTAAAAAAACTAAGTGTAATAACAGGTCTCATAATTCCTTTAATTCAACAAGTTTGAAATTTGAAAAAAAATACAATATAAAAAGTTCGAATATAGATAAGGACATGCATAGATAGAAGATTAGAATACTATATGAGCTTTCTGTTGCTTCCTCACAGCTAGGGATGAAAGTGGTACGGATATTATCCGTCCGACCGACCGACCGAAAGGGTCAGACACTCAAATGGTAAGATCATATTCGAATCCGGACATTTAATATCCGTGACTATCCGTACCGCATTAGTATCCGGAAATTCAAAGTTGAATTTCTATGATCCAAATATGATGAATATCACTATTCGACAAAAAAATATACTGTCCGTATCCATATTCGATCCGAGAATTCTGTCCGAGAAAGAAAAATTATCTGTATCTGTATCCGCAGTATCCGATCCGTTTTCATCCCTACTCACAGCCATGAAAAGTGTGAACTAAAGGGACCCTCACTTATATCGCAGAAAATACCAGGTTCAACGAGAGTGACCAAACAAACAACTGCTTCTGTGTGTATGAACACACAAATCAATCACTGAATCTATCCCTCAAAAAAAAAAAATCACTGAATCTACAGTTGCATCTTGCAATTCAGAAGCAGCAGGATGGAGATGGACTAGACAGTAGTCAATACCAGTGAGGGGATTTGCTGCTGCCGATTACAATCTCACGATGGCTGCCCGTTGCTGATCTGCCGCTCGCAGCAATTGCCCGTCGGCGTCAGGGGACACAGGCTCAGGTTCTCACAGGTCGCAGCAGTGCAGGACGCCAGGACCCCCCGTCGCGGCGTCGGGCACCAGGAGAACGGCGCGGGGCCTGGAGAAGTAGAAGGGAGGGCGCGTTGGGCACTCAGGCGGCTGGGCGGCGGGCGGCGATGGGAGGCCGCTGGCGGCGCAGACGGGGAAGACGGGAACGGGACGGGGGGATTGGGAGTCGGGTGTAACGCGAGTCGCCGCCGTCGTCACACGGGCGGGGATCGGTGAGGAAAGGCAGGCCGGGCCAGAAGGAGTTGGGCTCTACTTTTTTTTTTCAATTTGGGCTCTGAAAGCTGAGTAGTACCCCTAAAAAAATCTAGGAAAAATTAGTCTCATAGTACGGTCTTCGGAAAATATCATTGAAAGATCTCGTCTCCGGAAAATACCACTGAAAGAGTGAAATGTTAACATGATTTAGCAATCCGTTAGATTTTCTTCATGAGCACCTTATTTTGTACCTCTTGGACAGACATAACAAGAAGTTGAATGACATTTTGCCCTTTCTTCTTATCCATCCGGATCGGTGGCTCCATCCTCCCACCCACACGACGCCACCCACTGACCCGTACCCCTCCGCCTTGCCGCTGCTGCACCTCGCGCTCCTTCCTCCCCGCCCGCACGCCGCTCCCTCCCTCGCTCCCGCCACCGCTTCCTCCCTGACTCCCACGCCACCGCCTCCTCGCACTCGCGCCTCCTCCCTGCACTCCCGCCGACCGCCCCTCCATTGGACGAACGATGCCGCCTCCTCGCTGGACGAGCAGCGAGGTTGTGATGCTTCATCCGGGCGCAAAGGCGTGAGAGAGGAAGAATGCATCCATTTGAGATCCCAGATGGGTAAGACTCAAACCCTAGCTCCCTAGCTCATGATTCATTGTACTGGTTGTTAGGAGATGGTGATGTATGGTTCAAATAAGTTGTAAAATCTCTATGTTCTATAATTTCTAGGTTGATTATGTATACGATTGTGTCTGGTCAGTGTTGGTTAAGCGAGAATTACAACAAGGAGATGTGCAATAGTGTTCTTAATTCTCTGCACTGGTACAATTTGTAGGATCAATGAGAACAATGCTTGTAGAGTATTGATTGATGTCTCCTCTTTCTCAACTTTCAAGAATGGCCGAACTGTGTATGAGAAGGAGAAATCTTTAGAGTTGTGGGTGGATTCGGAGGAGTACTCCATTATTGACATGGAGAAAGATGTTGCAGATCACTTTAGTTGGTCAATTAAACAGGAGCCAAACTTTTGATTTGTTGGTCCTCACAATGGTTTAACAACTCATCTTGGTTCTGACCAGGAACATCTAACATTGTTGCGGGCTTCAAAACCTGTGAAGTTTATCATGACTGTAGATAGATGTGAGCATGTGAATTTGTCTCAAAGGGAGGATCAAAGCCAAGTGATAGATGAAGAAAATGCGCTACAGGTTCTCGTCACAACTGAAGACAATGGGCTGCAAGTTCAGGTCACAAATCATGGTGTTGGTTTTGATGGTCAAGAATGGGTAGAGGAACCAGAACTTGGTGTTACGAGAGCGGAGTCCAAAAGAGCAGAGGAGGAAGAGAGGGAGCACTACATGGACCATGGTGTTGACCCAATTGGAGCAGATGAAGAATGGAGGTATTTCAAGAAGCAACAAAAGGTACCAAGCGCAGTAGTAAATGGAGATAATGAGGAAGTGATGCAGGAAAAGTGGAGAGTGGACAAGAATGGGAGTGCATATGGAGCTATAGATCTTGAAGTTGTCCCAAGTGATGAAGGCACTATGCTTCAGGATGCTCCGTATGTTGCACACACTACATATGACAGAGATAACCTTGAGATTAAGGGAGGATCTACATTTGTTGACAAAGACGCATTCTTGTTGGTCATCAAGCAGTATGCCATAAAAAGGGAGTTCCAGACTTTTGTAGAACGCAGTGACAAATCAAGATATAGGGCAAAGTGTGCAGATTCACAATGTGATTGGAAATTTTATGCAAAGAAACTTCTTGGCTGTCCTACTTTCATGCTATATACATGTTTATGATTATTTCTTTGTATTTAATGATTATTTTCAGATTGCTTATGATGCCTATTGTCCACCAAATCTTTGTATTTTGAGATTATTTTCAGATTGCTTGTGATGCCTATTGTCTACCAAATCTTTGTATTTTGAGATTATTTTTAAGGTGCTTATCATGTGTCTTTTTTTCAGGTTGTTTCTATTTCAGAAGGACATACATGTGCTAGCACAAGCCAAGTGAGGGGTAAGGAGGCGACAAAAGGTTGGATTGCTGATAGAGCAAAAGATATACTTAAGTCTAAACTAGGATTGGGTGCAAAGAAGTTGCAAGAACATCTTGAACATCAATTCCTAGTGAAAATGTCATATAGAAAGGTGTGGGAAGGGCAGCAACTTGCATTACATGGACTACTTGGCACTTGGGAGGACATCTTCAGAAACTTATGGAGATTCAAAGCAGAGTTAGAAGCTATATATCCTAGAAGCATTGTAGAGATTGATTGCAAGAAGAAAAAGGATGGTCAAGTCTATTTCTTTAGGATGTTTGTAGCCATCAAAGCATGTGTAGATGGATTTCTTACTAGATATAGGCCTTACCTTGGAGTTGACTCTACTCACCTCATAGGTAAATACAATGGATAGCTAGCTGCAACCACATGAATTGATGGTCATAATTGGATGTATCCAGTAGCATATGGAAGCACATTGCTAGTAGACTTCAAGGGCCAATTCTAAATAGTATGATCAATGAGCTCAAGATGAAGAGTAGAAACTTGAAGTACAGGATCAAGGGGAGCTATGGACTTAAGGCTAAGATATCTAGTTTGACCAAGGACAACTATCCTTGGAGGCATGCTGTGGACCTTGAATTGAAAACATGCTCATGCAGTCAGTGGCAAATTTATGATAAACCTTGCACCCATGCTGTTTGTTTCATATTTTCATTGAGACAAGTAAAACTAGAGGACTATGTGCATGAGTACTACTCACTTGAGCGTTTTAAGGCTGCTTATCAATTTGAAGTCAACCCGATGGTTGACAAGTCACAATGGCGTGACAATGATCCTTAGTTTGAGATGTTGCCTCCAAAGCTAGAAAGGTCTTCAGGTAGGCCAAGAGTCAAAAGGATCCAGAGTAGAGCTGAGCCGGGAAAAAGGGGCCCTTACCAATGCAAAAGATGCTTCAAATTTGGGCATATTGAGAAGGGATGCCGTAAACCCCCAACTGAACTTGATGCTGAATTACCACTTTCACTTCCTTCCAAATCTGGGTAAATTGAGCTCCTATCATAAGCTTTGTTTCACCAACATTGTTTCTGTATAATGACTTAAATAAATGATTAAATTGTTGTTGTGTGTAGAAAGAGGAAAGGAGAGGCTGCTACTTCCAAATCCAAGAAAGCTTTTAAAAATTCCAAGGTTGGTGCAGCAATCACCTCAACTTCCATACTAGCAGAAGCACTAGTTAGTCCTGGAGTAATAATAAGAAGGATGGCATCTTCTACTTCTACTCCAACAAGTCCAGGGCCTACAACAAGAAGAATGACAACTCAACTTGACATCTCACCAGGAGGAATTTCTAGGAGGCTAATTCTAAACTAGGCTGGTTTTAAAAGTTATTGTGTGCTCTGTTTGTGCTAGTGTGATCCTTAAGTAGACCTTGTTGAACTATTTGTTGTGCTGAATTAGTGATGTATGAATAGCTACTATGCTGAATTGGTGATGTATGAACAACTACTATGCTGAATTAGTGATGTATGAATAGCTACTATGCTGAGATGAGACTTGATGTTGCTGTTTGCATTACAAATTTGAACCAAAACATGTTGAAATGATGCTCTCTCATGATGTTGATGAATATTTAATGCATGTGCTGCGTTGGACAGTGTGTTTATGAAGAAATATTGCTAATTCTACTAGTGATGGTCACCTGTGCATGCGTTGGTCACCTGTGTATGCTTTTCTTGTGTGTGGTAATGGTTCAGGGGTATTTTCATAAAAGATAACAGAGCTACTGTGAAAATCTAACAAAATTCTAAATCACATTAATGTTTCACTCTTTCAGTGGTATTTTTCGAAGGTGGGATCTTTCAGTGGCATTTTTCGGAGATCGTCATCTTTCAATGCTATGAGACCAATTTTCCCAAAAATCTGTCTATTCTATCATGTGGATGCTTGCTATGGCTCTGTTTGATACAACTTCTACGGGTAGCGATTCTTTGAAAACCTAGATGGTGTAAAAATCATATGCATGTAGAATCAGCTGGCGGAAGAAGCAGACCGTTTGGCAAGTTCGTTGTCCTTAATTTTCTGGAGCAGATATGCGTGCTCCCATGGAGGCCTTGGACCGGCGGTGGAGGTAGATGGTGAGACCCCCTCGTTCCCAATCCCGACTGTGAAGAGGGGCAGTGGCCCAAGGGAGCGGTGGCGGATGAGCCGAGGAAGAGGAGAATGGAGAGCGGAGGCTTCCGGCGAAGGGGATGATGACAGCGGGGAGGACTAGCGAAGGGGGCAGGGGCAGCAGCTGATGTGCCGAGTGATGAGAGGAGGAGGGGTGGGGGTAAGAAAATGGGAACTGAGGGTGCAGCTCAAAGGGTTTAGGGCAGAGGGGTGGAAGGAGAGCAGAATCAGTGGGATTTTCCCATCAGTGCCTCTCCGCTCGATTCTCCTCTCACATTGTTCCGCTGATGTGGAGGGAATCAATTTTCTTAGAAGCATACAAGAATCAACACAATTGATGCATTTGCTTGATCATATTGACCATAATCCTTCCAGAATCAGTATCAAACAGGGCCTATGGCATGCGGATATTCCTCTATGATCCATCCCTCAAACATAAATATATGAATAATTCACAAAACATAATATATAAATAATTCACAATACACAAATTAGTCCTTCAAAAATCTAACAAAAGATTATTTGGCAAAAAAAAGGAGAAGAGAAAATTAACCAATTATTCTAAAAGATGGAATCATTAGGCAAATCATTCCTACAAGGATGCACAAATCTAGATCTGATGGATGCCAAACATAACAAGAATAAAGAATTGCCAAAGATAACTACACAATGGTAGCGAAAGCACTAGGAATTCAAACTATTTGTATCACTTAACCTAATAAAAGATCACAGTTTGTACACGGAACAAGAGACACAACAACATGGGTGAAGTCACTATGTTCCTATGCAAAAGGAGAAGGAATAGAACTTACCATTCCTAGTTGGGTGCAAAGATGGTGCCTGCCTCCACTTCCAAGTCTTTCCTTGTAGTAATAGTTGAGGAGGACCTGGTGGGAGGGGAGGAGACACCAGGCGGAGGGGAGGGAGGTAATATGCCGACGGCGGGAGGAAAGACAGGTGAGCGGTCACTAGCGGATGGGAAGGAGGGTGAGTTGTTGCTAAAGGAAGGGGAGGGGGGCGAGGAGTCACCGTTGCAAGTTGTAGATCTGGATGGGGGTGAGGGAGATGGCGAGAGGAAGAAGAGGAACTGGCAGCCATGACAGAGTGTAAATGAGGTATCTCATCAACACAGTTTGTTTGCCAAGGCGAAGTTATACCCAATTGTTATGGGCTCTCCAACCATTTGTAGGCCTATCCCAACTCAGCCCAGCTTGGCTGGGTGCTTCCATCCATTGTTCAAGATTTTATTACAATTGTCTTGAGTGTTTGTGTAAGGATGGGCTAAATAAAAAAGCCTAAGAAACTTCGAACCTAAAATTCGTGCCTGATTCCAGTTCCATGGCCAACATTGGGCCAATTTTTGAAGCTAAGATTGAACTAGGCTCGGGTCAAGCTTAGGCTGGCCTAAACTTAATTTAATTTTCTGACTTGGACCTACAACAAGTGTGGATAGACAAAAAAATCATTGAGCCGGCTCGACTGGGCTTAAAATGCTAAGTCCAGAGTATAATATATCTGACAAATAAATGGAGATAGGTAATCTAGGAAGGTGTAGGGCATTTGCCTTTTGAGAAGCTAGTTAAGTTGCATTGAAGATTGCATAAATTTGTGCTAGACATGATCATGTTGACATTCATCAGAACCCTATCTCCACTGACTTTGCAATATATGTGATACAAGTATGGTTTATCTTTTATCCTACCTCGAGCTCCACATATAGCCATCATTAGAAGTAGGATGAAAGAAAGGCAATTCTAATGCCTTGGTGAGGATGTATACACATTGAGTGATCCGAGAGAATCAAATGAGGAGCTAAGCAAGGTTTGTTTATGAAAACTTATTGCAAAACCTCAAGTTACTTAACATGAGGAACAAAAGTGATTTGAGTCATGACCGTTCCATTCCTCAACTACCCAAGATGGCATGATAGACACTTCACAGAGTTCACAAGTACAAGGTATGGTTTGGAATATCTCTTATGCTTGCTTTATACCTTTGGATATCATGTCTCACCTTGATCTGCTCCCCTTTACTCGGGATGAGCGAAGGTCAAGTGTGGGGGTGTTGTTGACGGCTGTTAAAGTGCTACTTTTATGCTGTCAACTCCTGCATGAAATGAATGAAAAGTGATCATCAACACTAGAATAGGGATTTATACTGACAAGTTCCACAAGTGTTGGTGTTTCTAGCTTTTGTTGCAGGATGCACCGGAATACGTGATAAATGATACAATTGAGAGCATGTGATCCAATGGCTTATATAGGACATCATCCATAACAACTTCAAATGCCAATTTGGACTGCACCATTGCGACGGGCTCGTCGAGATGATCAAAATGGATATATCATATGTCTACTTCTGAGTCCGGATGAAAGAGATATAAACAAGACAAGATCACCATCTTGATATGTGGGCCCGGTGGGACCCACACCAGACCATGTGGTGACGTGTTGCCACGTTGGATGCCATGTGTCCATGACACATCACCAATCCAAGGAAACACACCTTCGATCAATCAGGAGCCAGTACATGGATTCAAGGGCCCACAACCACGAGATAAATGGCTAAAAATACCGCATGCACCCCCATACCCACCTTGGGACCCACCTGGCAGTCACCTGGACGAAAGGCGGTGCGAGGGGAGCTACCTGGGGGTCGACCGAACCCCCATTTTGCGGCCCCTCATGTCGCCCTTTCACGTGTCGGCTTGTCGTGACGAACCAAAGGCAGTACCAGGTGTTTGCCCGAATATTCCCTCGGGATCCTGCAGCTCCTTCTAATGGAAGATACATCAACTTGGCCCCCACTCCTCTTTGCCACGTGTCACCACCCTATTGGTGGCACCCATGGCAGCCAAGGGGCTCCTCCTACTCTCCTTGGCCTATAAATAGAAGGGGAGGGGGCTAGAATAGAGACACACAACTCCTCTCCTCCTCTCTCATTTTCTCTCTTGAGAGGAGAGACTCTCCTCTCCTCCTTCTAGAGTGTAAGTGTGGAGTAGTTGATTAGATCAAAGCTAGGGAGAGAGTGAAAGGGATGTACCTCTATGGATGCTCGTTCTTCAATTAGAGTACCGTAGTCCGTTGGCTACGACAATAACCACAGCGTAGACGTTGTGTCACGCTACCGATTATCATTCGTTCGGCTTATCCCAAGGTTAGGTAGAGGCAGTCCAGGTGGTGGTGACAGCCCGTCGGCCCTCGTTGATCCTCGCGGTGGATATAGTCAGAGCTCCGTTCCACATAGATCCGCGTGCCGGAGTCGCCTGTTAAGTCAGGGCTATCGGTACCCTAAGCTAAGTTCTATCTAGAGATCGACCTTTAATCTCATCTATAGTGCTATCTTTAGGAATCTTCTCTATCCTTGCCTTTTATCTGGGTGTGTCCTTGGACCGACTAATACGAAGTTAGTGCACACTGTTCCCTTGGATTCGATACCCTTGGAATACTCTGAAGTGAAAGCTACAACGGTATCTGTGCGCTTGCGAATTTAATTCGTGTGACGCCAAAATACCCAACAGTAGTACTTTGTATAGAAAACACAAAAGGGTTGGGTGCAGAAGAGGTGACATGTTTGCGCATGAATAGGCCTCCAACTTGTGGCATATTTCTACGCCTTGTTGCTAGGTACATACATAGTGATTATCCCTGAGACAAGAAAAATATTGGACATGAATCCTAGATAATTTGTACATATGACAAGTTATTGGGCAATATTTTCATCATATCTCCTACTTTTACATCCACTGCACAATGGGAACTTTTTCGAGACCCCATGTGAGATATATGGGTAAAATATTTTAGACTGCTGATTGTGGGATTTTATCATTGGATTTTTACATAAAATCAATAGTCAAATTACAAAAGTTTAAGAGGTTGGTCATGACATGGCCCGCAGTATTATGACTGATCTCTCGCATTGCAAAAGCATGGGCTGGACTGTTATACAAATTCTAAAAAAAGAAGGACACAAACAATGTCAACACTTTGAAATGTTTTTGCTTTTATATGTTGTATTTATATGTGGATGATGAGATTTTGTTTCTTTATCAATGTATGTTGGCTCGTTCACACTCACCATTTATTCGTTGTCCCACTAGAGCAAACAAGTGACAACCGAATTAAGGTACGGCAAGACCAAGGCAGAAAAAATATGTTGTATGATGACAGAACTAGGATTTCTATTTTGTTTTAGCTTTTTTCTCCATCAAAATGAGTGATACTCCCAAAATTTTGGATGATTTGGGTTAGAAAGTGGTTTCATTCATGACCAAAAGGATTGAAATTTCATGAAATTTATAAAAATTCACGTAAATTTTGGCTAGCATTTTCATCACTAGATAGATTTGTCGGAAGACTAGAGCTTTTCGCGCTTCTCCCTTTTTATTTTCTAAAAAAATCTGGATTGATTTTGATCCTCTAAATATACATATATATACATGTATGTGAAATGAGATGAGATGAACTTTTTATATATGTGGATTGGAATGGAGTGGAATTAAAATACTTAGTCCTGAAATACAATGCTTGAATGGAGTACTTGATTGTTTTTGGGAATGGGGAGTAGCTATTTTTCCCCAGAGGGTAAGGAGAGAAAAGTATTAGACATCTGGAGGGCCTTTAGCATCATGGTTCAATTGATAATAGGTGAGTTTGCTTGACTCTACCATAAATTTAAGCTAAATGGATTATAGACAGTACTCCCTCAGTCTCAAATTATAGTTCGTTTAACTTTTATAGATTTATAGATTTTGCTATGCACTTAGATATATGCTATGTCTACATATGCATAGCAAAAGACTAGAAAATCTAAAACTAACTTATGAAGATGCTAACAAAAAAAGCTAAACAATCACACTTCTCAACATCAAATGAAAATAAGCAACCGAAAAATCAGCAGCTGGCCAGCAACATGACGTTGACAGTTTTGTGGAAGATTTTGACGATGATGACCTTTTAGATGATGTTGGGGAGTTGTTTGTTAGAAACAAAGGAGTACAACAGGAGGATGCAGGCCACCCTTTGGAGGAGTTGGCAGTGATGGGGAGTAAAAGGGGAACGTCGGTGCATGCACCACTTGCTGCGGCTGGCTTGGAGATGGAGGAAATTATGGCAACTAGTGCGGACAGCCTGTCAAAGCATCCTTCGTTGGCTCTGGGACCTCTTTTGGAGAGGGCTATCATGGGGCTTAATGAGGCAAATGGCGGTATGAATAGTGATGGGGAGGACGTGCTGGCGACAGATGGCCAAGGAGAGGTGACCCCTCTTAAGTCCGTGCTAGCTGGGTCTGTCCAAAGCCCGCCACTTAGAAGGAGCAAGCGACAGGAAGCATCTGCAGACGAGGATTCCACTGTGAGGGCGGCAAGGCTGATCACTAGGAGGAACTTAGAGGTGGATGAAGGTAAGCTTTATAATAATTCTATTCTTTCCTTTTCAGATAAGCTCATCACAGATAAAGTAAAGAACATAGGTATCTCAATTGGAAAAGATGCTAATATTGTTCAATCTTCTGTTATGCTTATGAAGAAAGTTGAAAAATATAGATTTAAGCTTCCTTCATTGATCAAACCTGTTAGGATAGCCACCTAGACTTAGAGGAGTCAGATTGTGAAATTGACCATTTGGGTCTTGGTCATCTTTGTGGTGACTTAACGGAGGAGCTAATGCATGATAATAATCTACTCTATGATCTTTCTTCTTTATCTAGTAAAAAATGTTTAGCACAAAAGAAAAACATAGTAGATCGAAAGACGAAGATTAAGAAGTTGCAGCCTACCCATAGAGGACAGACAACCAAAAAACAAAATATTCTTTGATGAAGGGTGTTTTTTTGGAATAGCAGAGGTCTTCGGGACTTGGCTAAAATTAATTTTCTTTGTGACATAGCTATAGAAAAGGACCATGATTTCATTGCCTTACTCGAAACCCACAAAAGAGATTTTACTGAGGCTATGTTAGATGGCTTTTGTGGGGCTAGAGAGTTTTTTCTGGCATTGGGTCCCACCTAGAGGTAGACCAGGAGGTATTCTGCTTGGAGTTAACTTATCCATTTTTGTGATAGAGAACACTCAGGTGGGTGATTTTTTCGTCAATTTCACTATTAAAAATAAATGCGATGGCTTCTATTGGGTTTTAATGGCTGTTTATGGTGCGGCTCAACCTGAATACAAAGATAGCTTTCTTACAGAATTTGTCAATACCTATAGTAGTCAGACTCTACCACTTATGGTGGGTGGTGATTTTAATATTATTAGAAGTCCAGATGAAAATAATAATGATCGCTTCGAATAGTAGGTGGCCTTTGTCGCTTAACGCTCGCATTAAATCTTTGAATTTAAGAGTGTTGAAACTTTCTGGGAGAAGATTCACATGGGCAAGTTCAGCAGAGGTACCAACTTTTGAGAAACTTGATAGAATTCTGGTTGATTCACATGGGAGCAAAGATTCCTTGTTTCGATAGTGGAAGCACTTACTAGAGAACTCTCAGATCACATGCCGCTTTTGCTTAATACTGGAGACACATCTCATAGGGGCAACACTTACCATTTTAAATTTGAATTGGGATGGTTGACAAGAGATGGTTTTCATGATATGGTAGCTAAGGTGTGGCAGAGAGCCCCCAGTAGAAACTCTCCCATGCAGTGGTGGCAAAATAAGATCATGACTGTTCGTAGGTGGTTGATGGGTTGGGCTTGGATTTTAGTAAGCAAAAATAAAAGGGAAAACAATCTTTCATGCTAGCCTAATTAGGTACTCTTGATAGGAAAGCAGAAGACTTGTTGTTATCACCACAAGAAGCTGATTATAAAAGTTTTCTTCATGCCGAGCAAACCAAGTTGCTTAGAGAAGAGGAGTCAGATCGGCTCTGTTGATGGTTGAAACTCAGAACGAACTCGATCCGCAAGCGCACGGACCACCTATAGCCTTTTCACCACGGGTGATCCCCAAGGTTCTTGTCAATCCATGAGCAAGGGATATACTAGCGTTTAATCTAGCACTAATCTAGTTGATTGGAAAACCTTTGAAAGAGATATTAATCTAAAGGAAAGGCAATCTAACCTATGTTAATCTAAGGCTAAACTAGATGGCTAGGGTTGAAACAAGAGAGAGATTAGAGTAGATAAGTGTTCCCTCCCTAGGGTCTAGGATCACATAGATATGCATCTACTACATGAAAGAGGTGTTGCCTTTTCTAGCTTCACGACGGTTATGTGGTCGCTAGGCCTTTTCCCTTCTCTCGTACTTGTCACTATGCGAAGGTAATTGATCACTTCGCTAATGCATCTACATCTAAGCATCCATAGAGTTAAGCTAATCACCATGATTACCACAAAACCTACTAAGACCACATGTTGTACACACATATGTAAATAAAGCATTTGCAAAGACATAAACCATGAAGCATCGAGGCATAGGGTTCATGTAGCGATTACATAGCAAGGACCCATAAAACCTTAGGGATGAACGGAGGTGTTACCCCATCATCTTACATAAATTGAAGCACATAGGGGTGATGGAGACTCCGGAGAACGTCGTCGATGAAGATTGCGACGAGGAGGCTCAGGAACACCCTTAGGCCGACAACTTGGAGTCCTCCTCTTGCTTCTCCGCCGGTGTTGATCCTCGCGACGAACTCATCTAACTCTATCCCTCATCTTGGGGCGGCGGATTTTTGGTGAATGGGCATCGGTAGAATGATTGGATGCGGCGGCCGTCGGAGACAGGGGATATAAATACACCGAGGAGCATCTAGGTCAAAGGGGACTGCAAACTGAGGCAAAAAGAGCTTGGGCCGGTCGGCATGGGCCGGCTGGCATGGGCCTTTTCTAGCCAGGTTCGGGCCCGTCTTCCTCCCCGCGGCTCATCTTGACTTTTTGGATTTATGCCCCTTTATTTGTGTCATTTTGGCATCGTCATCCCCACGATCAAGATAGGGAGTCTTCTCGCATGAAGTCCAATCTTTACGTCTTAGTCCTCGGGGATGATCCGTCATAGCACCTTGGTCCTTGCCATCTTTGGGAGTGATTTCGCCTTGCACTTGAATACGAACGGAACTCCTCATTTGCTCCTTTGAACTCGTTGTAACTCCGTCCCTTTTGTCCATGTTTTCCTGCAAAAACACAACACTTCCGTATGCACATACAAAGTTGAACTTGTTATATCATTAGTGTGCCTAGTGGCGGGTTAGTTCCATAATCAAGCTCAAACCAAAGTGTAACGAATGCTCTAAGTTGACGGAAATCGACCGCCAACACTCCAAAGGTCTAAAGCCACTAGGTTAGTGCACAGTGATGATAATACAACATATTTTCAGCTACTTGCAAACAGTAGATATCGCAAAACTAGGATTTACCAACTAGAACAGGAGAATGGTGTTATGGTGGGAGAGGAGAATCTAAAAACTTACATCACAAACTATTATAAGGGCTTGTTTGGATCTCCTGAAACTAATCATTTTACTTTAGATGAGACACATATTAAGGATATTCCTCAGGTCTCTGATTTGGAGAATGAGATTCTTTCAGATGCTTTTAATGAGAAAGAGATTAAAGAGGCAATTTTTCAAATGGAACACAACAAAGCATCTGGGCCGGATGGCTTCCCAGCTGAATTCTATCAACGCTTTTGGGACATAGTAAAACCTGACCTTTTGGCGTTGTTTAATGAGTTTCATCAAGAAATTTTACCTTTGCATTGTCTCAATTTTGGCATAATTACTCTGCTGCCCAAAAAAACTGAGGTGATCATGATTCAATAATATAGGCCCATTTGTTTGTTGAATGTAAGTTTCAAGATTTTTACAAAGGTTCTCACTAATAGAATTAATCTGGCAGCTTAGAAGGTAATTAGATCCTCCCAAACAACTTTCTTACTTGGATACATTATGGAGGGTGTTGTTATTCTACATGAAACAATTCATGAGTTGCATAGAAAAACAAAAGTGGACTCATTCTTAAACTCGACTTTGAAAAAGCTGATGACAAGGTAAAGTGGCCTTTTCTGCAACAGGTGTTGCAAATGAAAGGCTTTTCCCCTAGGTGGGCTTCTTGGATTGAGCAAGTTACTTCAAAAGGATTTGTAGGAATAAAAGTTAATGATAGTGCAGGACATTACTTTCAAACAAAAAAAGGTGTTAGGCAAGGTGATCCTTTATCCCCTATACTCTTCAATATTGTTGTAGATGTCTTGGCTATCTTAATTTCATGAGCGAAGGATAGGGGGTTGTTCAGAGGTCTAGTCCCAAACCTAGTGGACAATGGTTTATCTATTTTGCAATATGCAGATGACACAATTTTCTTTATGGAAAATGATCTAGAAGAGGCCAAGAACATGAAGCTCTTTATATGTGCTTTTGAGCAATTGTCGGGCATTAGGATTAATTTTCATAAGAGCGAGATGTGCTATGGGGACTCTTCCTTTCAGATACCTAACTTAGTATACCAATGCATCATAGAAAACTTAGAAACTCGGATTGGAAAGAAGTGGAAGAAAGGTTTCAGAGGAAATTGAGTGGATGGAAAGGAAATATGCTTTCTATTGGTGGTCGGTTGGTTCTTATTAACTCTTTGTCTATCGATTTTGGTACACCTAGAGCACTTGTTACACTTCGGTTTGAGCTTTTATTTGTAACTAACCCGCCACTAGGCATACTGATGATGTAACAAGTTTGTTGGTGCATGTGACTTTTGAAGTGTAATATTTATGCAGGAAATCATGCACTTAATGGATAAATCTATAACAAGTTCGAGGGTGTTATGCAAGAGAATCAAGGAGCTCTGCTCAGGTATGAACTTACCTCCAAAAGTGGCAAGGACTAAGATGCAATGATAGAATATTCCTGAGGACCAAGACGAAAGACCAGAAGTTCATGCGACAAGACCCCTTATCTTGATCATGGGGATAATGACATCTAAAGACCACATGCGAAGGGGCAAAAAGTCAAAATGTCGAGAGAAGGCACGTGGAGGAAGACGGGCCCGAAGTGGGCCGAAGGGCCCGGCCTAGCCCACCCTCTTTGGCCCTTGCCGCACTCCCCTTTGGACTAGGGTTTCCTCAGTTAATAAATAGTTCCTGCCCCCGACGGCCACCAGATGAATCCACCAGAGAGCCGCCGAAAGAAGAAGATACACCAAAGGAAGCTGACGTCCGCCGTGAGTCTTCGAGGATACCTAGGAGATGGCTTAGGCCACCCTAGCCACCATGGCCTCCCTGCGCGGTTGTGCCTTGGTGGAGTTCGGGAGTCACCACCAACATTCGTTAGGGTATGTACACACACGATGGTGATATCAATCCACTCTTTATTCTAGTTGTATCGACTTTGGTCTACTTCAATGCATGCTTTCTTTCTCATATGTGATGCATACATATTTTCATAGTAAGATTAGATCTATTCGTGGTGATTAGTCTACATCTTGCGGATACATTGAGGTAGCGTGTCTTAGCTAGATCGTTGATTACCCCTGTGTGGTGACAACATGGCAGAGGGAAAAGTTCTAGCGACGACATGATCTTGAATAGGATCGATGGTGAGTACCTTGGGAGTCGTTGCACAGCCACCAAGAGGAGGGGCTACGAGTAAGAGCACTTGGTGGGCGTTTGGGGTAAAGCTTTGGGAAACCTTAGGCGTTGATGCGCACCTCGCACTGGTGACCTTGGGAAAGTAGGCCGCTTGCGAGCCGCCTCTCTGAGAGATGATTCTATGTACCTTTAGTTGAGATGCAATCTACGATTTGATCACCTTTTTACTAGAAGTGTACCTAGAGACTATAAGCCCTAGCTCCTTGGTTGTGTTATCTCATCTAGGGTTGTGGGTGTGATCAGCACATAATGATTCATTCATATCTATAAAGTGTTACCTTTCTTATGCAATCTACATATTATGCTAGGATAGATTTGTTTAGCTAGATGGAAAACCCTAGGTGCTTCACTGTTGATCCACAGATTGATAACCTTGGATGGAATACTCTAAGGAAAAAGCTACACATGATCCGTGCGCTATGGTTCAAACTTGACGCTTTTGCAACCGGCCAACATCCTTAGCAATTTGTCATTGTTTATGCTTTCTTTCTTCGAGGTTCCTCGAGGTGTCCTTCAAATACTAGATTACTATAAATGTAGATTTTTTGGCAGAGGGATGGACATAAGAAAAAGTATAGATTGACAAAATGGGGAGTACTCTGTACACCTAAGGACCAAGGAGGGTTAGGAATCTTAGACCTAGACTTATAGAATAGATGTTTACTTAGTAAGTGGGTGTTTAGACTCATAAATGAGGATGACATGTGGCAACGAATCCTTAGAAATAAATATTTGAGACATAAAACCATCACCAAAGTTGAATACATATATGGGGATTCTCACTTTTGATCGGGTCTTATGAAGATAAAAAATGACCTTTTGAGGTTGGCAAATTCAAGGTGGGTGATGGGTCACATACTCATTTTTGGGAGGATGCTTGGCTGCATAACAACCCTTTCAAAAATCAATATCCATCCTTATATAACATTGTACGGAAAAAGAGTGCGGCACTCATTGCTCAATTACCTGCACCATGTAAAAATATTATTTGGAAGCTAAAATTGCCCTTAAAAATAATGATTTTTATCTGGTATTTGCAAAAAGGAGTAGCTCTAACCAAAGATAATTTAGCTCATCGACGGTGGAAGGGAAGTTTAAAGTGTTGTTTCTGTAATCTGGATGAAGACATTCAACATCTTTTCTTTGACTGTCAAGTAGCTAGAATTATATGGATGATACTACTATCGCATCGCTATATCGCTACTAGTACTATCATACTATCAATACTACTACTATCTGCTATCATATTGCTACTATCTGCCTACTTTATCCGCTATCTGCCTCATGCTACTTTACTTATCACGCTCGCTATCAAGTATCATCGCTGGCTGCTACACTATCGCTACTCGCTGCTATCGCATATCACGCTGCTACTATCGCCGCTATCGCCGGCCGCTACTACTGCTGGCCGCTGCCGCTATCGCTATCGCTGCTGCTGCGCTCACGCTGCCGGCCATGCTGGCAGCACGGCTGCTGCTCGCTGCTACTACTACTATCTACTACTATCAAGCTACATTATTACATCTTTACATACTATCATGCTATTACTCTTTCTGCCTATTACATATCAAGTATCGGCTGCTATCTTTACATCATCATCGCTTTGCATGCTGCTCATTATCTTTATCATTGCTCGCCTTGCCGCTATGCTACTGCTGCCATCGGCATCTGCTATTATCAAGCATTACTACTACTATGCTTTGCTAGCCATCGCTATCATTATCTATCAAGTATCGCTCTATCAAGCATCGCTATCGCTATCACATCGCTATCGCTCGCTATCGCTATCGCCTCGCTATCGCTACTCGCTATGCCATGCTATCGCTCGCTATCATCGCTATCAGCCATCGCTATCGCTATCGCTTCGCCGCTGCACGCGCTGCCGCTATCGCTATTTGCTATCGCTATCTGCGCCGCTATCTATTGCTATATTGCTATCACATCGCTCATGTGCTACTACTACTATACTACCTGCTACCATCAAGCATTATCAAGCATTACTGCTATCATTGCTCACTGCTACTACTACTACTCCTACTACTCCTATGCTCCCATGCTATCGCTACTTGCTACTACTCCTACTCCTGCTACCTCGCTCACTGCCCTTATCATTCTGCCCATTGCCTCCGCTACATCGCCTCGCTATCACTCTCATCGCTACTCCTCATCATTCTCCTCCTCCTCAAGCTACTCGCATCGCCTCCTACTCCTCCTCCTACTCCTACTCCTACTACTACTCCTACTCCTACTCCTCCTGCTCCTACTCCTCCTGCTACTACTACTCCTGCTAATCCTACTCCTGCTGCTCCTACTCCTACTACTACTACTACTGCTGCTGCTGTCAGCTGCTGCTGTCAGCCGCCATCGCTACTAATCTGCCGCTGCGCCTGCTCCCTCCTACTACTGCTGCTCCTACTCCTACTACTACTCCTACTGCCGCGTCCTCGGTTATGGACATGCTTGTTGTTTACTCCGACTCTTACGTTTTAGGATTTCTACCTCCCCCTATAGGATTCGAGTGTGTTGTGAGCCGTGGTTGTACTCGAGGAGAGGGGAGTTGCTCCCTCTGCCTCGCGGATCCGGGTGCAATCATTGAGGTGCGAGGAGTGGGAGTTCTCGCGCCCTAGATGGAGATAGGATCTGTGACGGTGATCCGGGTGTCCAGATATGCAACCTGAGGTGGATGAGAGACTTGGGATTTGGTGGGATATGGAGATGTAACCCTTTTTATGCTGCTACCGCTGCTTAGGAAAACACTAGCCTTTACTTTGATCCTTTTTATACCTCTAGAAGTAGGCCACTTAAAGCTTGCATACTGTTGGTGACGTGGACCTATCCCGAACCTTGGGGATAGCCCCTGAGCTTGTAGGGTACGAGCCGACAACAACGCCGACGATTGGTACGATTGAGCTGGCGCGCTATGCTCAAGGATGCCCGTGGAGAGAAGAATGAAGCTGAGACATCTTCGGAAGTTAGCTACACTGCGAGGCTCTTATTCATGTTATTCCGCCAAGAGGCGTGTAATGATGTACTCCTTTAATGGATTTGAAATAAAAGTAATACTTTTGGATGCTTTATTTTGTTGTATGGTTGTGATATTTATCTGTGATGGATGTCTGTGCGTGGTAGCGTCTGATCTAGTGACTATCACGAGTACATGTTGACCGGTTTTCCTCTTTTGGAAAAACCGGGTCGTTACATGTTGAATGCTTAATATAATTTACTCCGTCATGGATGCGTTGTCTTAGTATTTTGCATTATTTTGTTGTAAATCAATAGCACCTAGCAACACCACATCATTTACTTTACGTACAGTCCTTGAGAAGGACAAATTGAATGGAACAAACTATACAGATTGGATCCGTAACTTGAGAATTGTTCTCAAGACTAAGAAAAAGGAAGAAGTTCTAGACACCCTGTTACCAACAGAGAGTGACATCAAGACAGGCGCTGACATTAGGCATGTGATGGGAATTCAGAACAGCCTACTTTAAAAGGAAAGGTAATTCTTGGAAGAAGAAGGGCAAGGTTAAAGATGGGATATCTAAGCCAACGCCCAAGGCTAAAGCTGGATCAACTGCTGATAATGAGTGCTTTCACTGTCATGACCTGGGTCATTGGAAAAGAAACTGCAAGTTGTACTTAGCTTCTATGAAAAGCAAGGGAAGTAAGAGTACTTCCATTTCAAGTACACTTAATGTTTATGTTACAAACATTTTCCTCGCTGATTCTTATATTAATTCTTGGGTATTTGATACCGGGTCGGTTGCTCAGATTTGCAACTCGATGCAAGGAATGATAATAAGTAGAAGCGTGAAACGAATTCTTATATTAATTCTTGGGTATTTGATACCGGATCGGTTGCTCAGATTTGCAACTCGATGCAAGGATAAGAAGTAGAAGCGTGAAATGAAGAGAAGTTGTTTTCCGCGTAGGCAATAATGCAAGAGTTGCTACATTGCAGAACGATGCAACTACACTTCCCGTCATGATTTATTTTGGAATTGAATAATTGTTATTTCATTCCTAGTTTGAGTCGAAACATTGTGTCTCCTTCATGCTTGATGAAGGATGGTTATTCATTTGCGAGTGAAAACAATGGTTATGTGATCTCTAAGAATAATATGTTTATGGCTTGTGCATCCATTGTGAATGGCTTATTTGTTTTAAATCTTGATGATTCACCTGTTTGTAACATAAGTGCTAAAAGGTCTCGACCAAATGATTTGAGTCCTACCTACACGTGGCATTGTCGTTTAGGTCATATAAGTGAAAAGCGCATGAAGAAGCTCCATACTGATGGACTTTTAACTTTGTTTGATTTTGAATCTCACGAGACATGTGAGGCTTGTTTGCTCGGCAAGATGACCAAGATGTCTTTCTCAGGTTTTCCTGAGAGAGCCTCAGACTTGTTGGAACTCATACATACGGATGTGTGCGGACAAATGAGTACGACAGCTAGAGGTGGATATGAATACTTCATAACGTTCACTGATGATCTGAGTAGATATGGCTATGTCTACCTAATGAGGCACAAGTCTGAAATATTTGAAAAGTTCAAAGAATTTCAGAATGAAGTAGAAAATCAGCGTGACAAGGAAATTAAGGCCTTACGATCTGATCATGGAGGCGAGTATTTGAGTCACGAGTTTAGCTGTCCTCTGAAGAGTTGCGGAATTATTCAATAGCTTACGCCACCTGGAACACCTAAGAGATGGTGTATTCGAGCGACGTAATCGAACTTTGTTGGACATGATTCGATTAATGATGAGCTAGTCGAACCTACCGTTATCATTTTGGGGTTACGCTCTACAAACCGCAGCTTTCACATTAAATAGGGTACCATCTAAGTCTGTAGATAAGACACCATATGCGATATGGACTGGTAAGGCTCCCAGTTTGTCTTTTCTTAAAATTTGGGGTTGTGAAGTCTTTGTCAAGCGACTTCAGTCAGACAAGCTTACATCCAAGTCGGACAAGTGCATATTCGTGGGATATCCTAAGGAGACTTTAGGGTATTATTTCTACAACCGCTCAGAGGACAAAGTGTTAGTCGCTCGGAATGGTGTTTTCTTAGAGAAAGAGTTTCTCAAACGAGAGAAAAGTGGACAAAAGGTGTATCTTGAAGAAGTTCAAGATGAGCCGCTGAGAGTTCACAAATGATGCTAATGTAGTCGAACAAGTTGAGATGCCTGGCAAGAGAAGCACCATCACAACCACAAAGGTGCGAAAGGGCACATCGGCGCAACTAATAAGCTCAATCTCATGATCACGGAGAGAGCGCACATATTGTTGTTGGACAATGATGAGCCTATGACATATACGGAAGCAATGATGGACCCAGATTCTGAGAAATGGCAAAGTGCCATGAGATCCGAGATAGATTCCATGGGTGATAATCAAGTTTGGAACTTGGTTGACCAGATGGTATTAAACCCATAGAGTGCAAATGGATCTATAAAAGGAAGAGAGATATGGATGGAAATGTTCACATCTATAAAGCTCGACTTGTTGCAAAAGGTTTCGACAAGTTCCAAGGAGTTGACTACTGACGAGACATTCTCACCTGTAGCGATGCTTAAATCTATTCGGATTATTCTAGCTATAGCTGCATATTTCGATTATGAGATATGGCAGATGGATGTCAAGATAGCTTTTCTAAATGGGAATCTGACTGAGGATGTGTATATGACACAGCCTGTGGGATTTGTCAATCTGATCAATGCTAGAAAGGTATGCAAACTTCAGAAGTCCATTTATGGATTGAAGCAAGCATCTCGGAGTTGGAACCTTTGCTTTGATGAAGTGGTCAAAGGGTTTGGCTTCATTCAAAGTGAAGAAGAACCTTGTGTTTACAAAAAGGCAAGTGAGAGCTCTGTAGTATTTCTAATCTTATATGTGGGTGACATATTGCTGATTGGAAATGACATTCCTATGCTTGAGGTCGCTAAGACCTTATTGAAAAATAGTTTTTTGATGAAGGACTTAGGTGAGGCATCATACATTTTGGGCATCAAAATCTATAGAGATAGATAAAAAAAGGCTTATAGGATTAAGCCAAGACACTTACATTGATAAAGTGTTGAAACGGTTCAACATGGAAGAGGAGAAGAAAGGGTTCTTGCCTATGTCACATGGCATACATCTTAGCAAGACTCAGTGTCCTTTGACTACTGATGAGCGGGAACGCATGAGTAGAATACCATATGCTTCGGTAATCGAATCTATTATGTATGCAATGATATGTACACGTCCAGATATTTCGTATGCGCATAGTGTTACAAGCAGATACCAACCGATCCGATGAGGGTCAACTGACGCGTTAAAATATTTTTAAGTACTTAAGAAGGACTAAAGACATGTTCCTAGTCTATGGTGGTGAGGAGGAGCTCGTTGTAATGGGTTACACCGATGCTAGTTTCCAAACTGACCAAGACGATTCAAAGTTGCAATCAGGATACGTATTTACGATAAACGGTGGTGCTGTGAGCTGGAAGAGTTCCAAGCAAGAGACAATGACTGATTCTACAACAGAAGCCGAGTACATCGCGGCTTCGGAAGCTGCAAAGGATGGTGTTTGGATAAAGAAGTTCCTTACTGAACTTGGTGTGTTTCCTAATGTCTCCAGCCCACTGGATCTCTACTGTGACACAATGGGGCTATTGCGCAAGCAAAGGAGCCTAGGAATCATCAAAAGAACAAACATGTACTGCGGAAATTTCATCTAATACGAGAGATCGATAGACGAGGTGATATCAAGATATGCAAAGTACACACAGATTTGAATGTTGAAGATCCTTTGACAAAACCCCTTCCACAGCCTAAGCATGAGGCGCACATGAGAGCTATGGGTATTAGATACATTCTAAATTAGCTCAAGTGCAAGTGGAAGAATGTTAGAAATATGTCCTAGATGGAATCATAGAGATGATTATATTTCATTGTATCCATGACACATTATTTTCTTATTGAATATCCATGAAAGGCGACTTGTATTTGATTGGCAATTATGTGAATTGTTTGTGAAACTCTTTTACTTGTATGGTTATTCAAAAGTTGTCCCTAGTATGAGTTAATGACTAGCACATTTATTAGTTGATGACTATGTTTCACAAGTCATGAACATGGAGATGTATAACTAATAATGTGGGCACATGATGTATGACATGGGGCTGGACTGACCCAATTTGAGGTTTTGTTACATAGTTATCTCTTTACACAATGTGTATGCTATGTCCTTAGACTTGAGATTGTCGCATGTGTACTCAAGATGTGAATTGCGGTAGTTATAAAGGTGACTTCGGGTTTGTCGGGAAGCATCTTTGTGAGGCATGGTCAATTAAGATGGAATTTGCCCCTCTCTACTTGAGAGAGATATCTCTGGGCCCCTCGAGTGATCGGATCAAGAAATGCATGGCCGTGCTAGGTTAAGGGTCCCTTTGGCACAACAGAAGCAACTTGGTATTTTGACAGTGTGCCAAATGCTCAAAATCGATTCTACGAGGAAGAAGCTGGAGGATCCGCTCTCTAAAGCCAAAACGCGGGCGGAAAAGGTGAGAGCCGGTGTGGTTCGAGGACGGTGGATGGTCGCTTCACGGTGTGATGAGTGATTGACAACGTGGTGTGGGTGATTCTTGGCTAAGTATTGCGAGGTGCGGGTTGCGGCTTGACCGGTGCAGTGCGGTGAAGAACAAGCGCGAAAGGTGCGTTGCGGTGAGGCCTCGGTGTGGAGAAGACAAGTAGGCTTGGTTCGAGGGACCCGGTGGTGAGGGTTAAGTGCGGGCCGCATGGTGGCAAGAACGGCAAGATGAAGTCATGGGCGGTTTCTTGGTTGAGCCTCAAAACCAAGGTCGAGCGGGACTACGTGGGAGCCGAGTCATGAGTGGTGATTGGCGGAGGCTACACCGAGTTAGCGGGTTTTGGTGGTTCACCGAGAAAACCACGGTTCCTTGGTTGATCCACAAAGCCAAGACCAAGAACCGAGACGAGAAGGTGCGCAGCTCCTCACCGGTCGAGCCGGTGTGAGGACGACGATCGGGAATCTTGAGCGGAGGACAGCGTCGGGATCGCAAGGCTTGCGTTGAGGCTAAACAAGTTTCGCGATCATTTGGGCATCCGTCCAGATGGAGGCGAACAAAGATTTCGAATTAACCCTTGAGGGCATGTATCTCTAGTTAGCTAGTAAGGGTATTTTTTGTCTTTGGTTGCCTCCATATAACCCAAGTGGTGAGGATGGCAGCCATCTCTTGGAACCCTAACTCATTTGGTTTTCCTATTTTCCTTCCTATTTTCCTTAGGATTTTCTTAGGACTAGCTTGAGAGCTTCATGGTGAGATCTTGTGAGGGAAGGATGATCGGGCAAGCTAGACCTTGTATGAACCTCTTTGGTATGTATAGATGATTCGGCGTGGTTCCTCAAGGCTTGGATGTGTCTTTCCCATTTCTCCTTTTTGGTGATTTTCGGAGCCCTTTCTTGGTGATTTTCTTGGAGCGATTTCGAGGCCTTTCTCTTTGGGATTTGGTGGGGGATGTATGCATGAACCCTTCGTGGTTCTTTTCCCTTTGATTCCCCTTCCAAATCCGTGAGCAAAGGGGTTCGATTTTGGGGTTTTCGTGGCTCTAGGGTTAGAGGCGTTCTTGGTGGGATTTCTTCAATTCCTCTTGATTTAGCAAGTTTTGGTGGACCAAATCTTGGCTATGGAGTGCCCATGAGGTGTTCCTACTATCGCCAAAGTCTTGCACAAATCCGTGGAGCGATTCGGGAGATCGGGAGTTGGATTTGTGGGAGTTGACCCATGGTCTTTGTTCATCCCCGAGCGGCGGCCGACCGGCCGGTCGTCTTGCTCACCGGTCGACCGGTGCGAGGCTCTGTGGGTTTTGCCTCGGGTGAATGTCCGGTGAGTTCGTTGTTGTCTCGTGTTCTGCTTCTTTGAGTTTGGTCCCTTTGGAGCTCGGTAGGTCAGTTTGGTGGATTTGGGATTTCCGGCTTGGACCACTGACCGGGCGAGCTACACCGCCGACCGTGTAGAGGCCTTCTGTGGAAGTTCTCAAATTTTGCCGGCAGGGACAGGTGTAGGTGGTTGATGGTTCCTAGGACCCGGTAGCACTCATGGCTGCGTGGTCTTGACCAACTTGGGCGGTTAGTCGGAGGCGTGTTTTGGAAGCCGTGTTCATCTTGTTGGAGTTCTCATCTCCTTGAGAAGAATTTTTATCGACTCCCATTCACGCCTCTCTGGTTCGCCTAATGGGTCCTTCAATTGGTATCGAGCCGGTTCGGGTCTTCATTGACTCTTACCGCCTAAGATCCAAAGATGGCGTGCGAGCAGGGGTTGGGTCCTCCGCCGCCGATGGGAAGAACTACGAGATGTGGCGAGGCGGATGGCGGCGTTCCTCGCGGAAAGGTCGAGATCCTTTGGGGCGTCACGGTGAACACACTTATGTTCATCGATGAACTTCCTTGCTCGAGGATCGAGGATATGTTCAAGCCAACAACAAGGCTTGACTACTTGTTTCGTGCTACGTGTCATCCGAATTCGATCGGGTTCGCGAGAGGACTTAGCATGTAGGATTTGGGAGTAGTTGAAGGATGCTCATCTTTGGGAATGCTCGAGGTTCGAGCTCGGATGTCGGGACTTCTGGGAGAGTATGCGAGAACTTCACTCATCTCCCGGAGTCGTCGATGCCCTTTTCCAGCGGTTTTACGGTCGTGTGAACAACATGAGAGCCAATGTGGCGTGCTCCCATCGATGATCATGATAGAGCCGTGAAGCTCTTGCACTCATTGGATCGTCTGGTATGGGATGGGAAGGTTGAGGCTATTGTTGAGTCCAGAAGTATGACACCTTGACCGTTGAACGAGCTGTTCTCGAAGCTCAAGTCGGTGAGTTGGACCGTGGTATATGACAGCCAAGATTGAGAGCCCGATTGACTCTCATAGTCTTGCTCTCGTTGGTGGCTCGGAGCTAAGACTAATGCTAACCCATCCTCCGGGATGTACTCTTTGTCCTCTTTGATGTCTTTGCCGACGAGGAGTTCGATGTACTTGGAGAGGGCAGTGGCGTTCTTGTTGACGGAGATTCGAGAGGATGCACGAGAATCGGGTGAACTCAAGGAGGAACTCGAGGCGTGTTTCAAGTGCGGCAAGACGGACACTTTTTCGCCGAGTGTCAGAAGGTGAACAACCACGACAAGCACAAGTCCAAGGACAAAGGAAGAAGATCCAAGAAGAAGGAACATGAACATGGGAGGAAGACACGGACGAGAGAAGATCAAGAGATCGGCGACATCGACTCCAACTACGAGGACGTGTCATCAAGCTCGAGTGAAGAAGAAGAAGAAGAGGACAGCAAGAGGAAACACGAAGAAGAAGAAGGACTTGGCAAGTACTTGAGCGGCCTTTGCTGTACATAAGCAAGACTTCAGAGGCTGCAACAAGAAGGATGGTCTTTGCATCATGGCACGCAGCTCCAGCAGCAAGAGAAGCCAGAAGAACGCCTCAAATTCAGACTCCGACTCCGAGGATGAGGTATGTGATGAGCTCTCTTCTTTGCAAGGAGAATGAGGAGTTGGTTGACTTGCTTGATAATCGCGATCACATGCTTAGAGGCTAAGAAGCTTAGGAAGAGCTTAGAGCTTTGCTTGAAGATGCTAGGACTAGAGTGGTGAGCTAGAAACACAGTTCTTGATGGCAAGCTTGAAATTGATTCGCTTAAGGCTAGCCCTGTAGTTTCTGATGAGGTTGATTGTGCTGATTGCTCTGTTTTCCTAGCTGATTTGACTTCTCTTAGGAAAAAGCATGCCTCCAAGTGTGAGGAACTAGATGTGCTTAGGGTTAAGTTGGCTGAGCTGCAATCTAGACCCACTTTGCTTGGCGCATGTACTTCTTGCCCTGGTTTGCATGAAAAAATTGCTGAGCTTCGATCTCGCATTATTTCACTTGAGGCTGATTTGAAAGTGCCTGTTCCTACTTCTTGTTCTACTTGTGAGTTGCATGCTGTGAAGAATTTGGAACTTGCACAATGTGTTGACCATTTACAAGATGAAAACAATAAGTTGCGTGAAGTGCTGAGTTGGTTGTCTAGTTAGGAACCTCAGCTTGGTATGATGATTGCTAGCTATAAGCGCTTTGATGGTTGGGCTTTGGGATCTGATAAGTTTGGTGAGAAGCGATGGTGAGAGAGAAGGAAAATTTAGGAATATTCGGTTCCACCACAACCCATACCCAAAGACAAGTTTGTACCCAAAGCCAAACCCGGTTGCTTAAGCAGAGAAAAACCAAGTGAGAAGGCTAGTGAAAAGCCTAGTGAGAAACCTAGTGAGAAGCCTTGTGAAGAGCCTCACCCCAAGCCTAAGCCAAGACCAATCCGTTTCCATTGTGAGTTTTGTGGAAAGGATGGTCACAAGAGAAGTTTTGCTATAAGAGAAGAAGAGAGAGGCGAGAATGGCTAAGGGTGGGCAAATAAGGGCCGGTACCACCCTTCTCATGGTGTGCACGAGCCTCGTATGCCACTACCTAAGGAAAGGGTGTTGTGCATACGGTTCCGGCATGGAGAGATAGGAGAGCTTGGTGGAGGCAAGTTTCTTGGCCGAGGACCACCGGCCAAACTGTCGAGTGACGGTCGGGGCCGGTGCTAAGCGAGTCTTTGCACAATTTGGTTTCGGGGCCGTGATGCTAGAGGTTCAACCCTTTGGTCGTGGAGCGATGGTAGGCGCTTTGAGTCAAGTGGTGTTGAGTTTCTTGGGCGTTCTCCACCTCGTGATCAATACGAGTTTGGGAGAGGTCGCAGCTTTGAGTCTCGGAGGGGTCTACGGACCACACTTTCCCTTTTCGTGGTACTCGTACTCCTCGATTGAGGCAGGAGTGGTTTTCCCATGGTGGTTCAGGTTTGATAGGATGGATCGCGGTTTGATAGGGCGGTAGGATGGATGTTGCTAACCCTACTTTTGAGGAGATGGCTCGGCTTGGTTTGACACTTTTGGTACTAACCCAGTGTTGAGTCATTTGCTCACTCTAAGCTCTTGGTTTTGAGTTGCGGTGGGAGGCAGAGAACATTTGGTTGATATCGGGGGTGGTTCTCCGGCCTCATACCCCGGTGATGACATGGAGGTACATCACTTTCGGGGATGGTGGACAAGGATGGGTGAATTCTGAAGAAATGATAAAGGTAAGTGAATTTGTGTCCTTCAAGTGTGTGGCCTTGGTCAAGCCACTTGGTTCGTTTCGCTCCTTGCCCTATCTCATGTGTGTAAGGTGAGCTTTGTATGCTCTTTGACCTTAATGCATGAGTTTAGGGGAGCACAATGTGTGTAGTGTGCTCTTTACTCTATCATGTGTACTAAGGGTGAGCTTTGTATGCTCTTTGGCCCTATTGCATGTGTTTAGGGGAGCTTGTGAGTTTTCGCTCCTTTGCTCTTTTCTTGGGGTGTGTGAGCCCTTTTGCCTCCCTCGAGGCCGGTCGTTTGTGAGCTTTGTGTGTGGGAGCTCCTTTGTAGCATATGTATAGCTTTCCTTTGTGCATTTCTTGCATTTGGCATGGCATATGTAACATGATGTATAGGCATCTTTGTATCTTAGGTTGCATGCATTTTGTATCATATGCATTGTTTAGGAAAAGCTTCTCCTATATACATTGTTCACCATGGAATGATATGTATGTCTTTGTGAGCTAGTTTGGTAAGCTATGGTTAGTTTGGCTTAGCTCTTGATAATCTTGGTTTATATCCATGGTTGATGGCTATGTTTTTGAAAAATCTCATATGTATGCTCTCTTGTGAGTAAATGCCTTTATATGATCTTTACATGTTTTAGTGGCTTGGCTATGCTTAATTTGTGGTTGGATAGCTTATTTTGATCATATAGGGCAAAGGCTTATTTGCCATCATGAATGTTTAGCCCCCATGCTTGATCTTGTGGAGGGGCATAAGTTCCTTTTTGTCGCAAAGACATTTCATGTACCAATTTCAAATCTGAAAATGGAATGTAAATTGCTTGAAAATGTGCTCCCATGTCATATGTGCTAATTTTAATTTGCTTTGGGTGCTAAACCGTTGCATGATGCCTACCAATGAGAAGTCTCATATATAGAAGTAGGCACATGGCTCGGTGGCTTTGACATGACATGAGGTGCTTGTGGGTGTTTATGATGGTCTTATGCTTAGAATGGTTGTCCTAGCATGAAGTTTGTGTGGCTTTGCCATTTTGACATGTTTTGCTCATGTTTAGGACTTTGCTCATGAGAGGGTGTTTTTTCCCAAAATTGATGAATTCTATCTTAGCTTCGCCCAATGGTTGTGAAACTTGGTGATCTTGTAGTTGATGTCTTTACGAAGCTATAGAGTATCTAACTTGCTCTTTTGGACATGTGTAGCATCCTATGTTGAAATTTGTCTATTTGAGAAGCTCTAGGTTGCATTTTTTGCATTTTTGGCTTGATTCATGCATTGTCAACAAGGGGGAGAAGTTTGAGCATGTTTGGGCTTGCTGCATGCATTTAGAAGGTTTTCAAGTGGTTTCGAGCTAGTTTTGAGCTCGTGCAGTTCCCAGTTTTTCCCAGGAGGTCATCGGCTTGACCGGTGAGGTACACCGGTCTGACCGGTGTGAGGTTCAGGTGCTGGGCGATCTAGCACACCGGTATGACCGGTCCAGAGCAAAGCTGAAGCAGCTGCTCTATTTTGCGAGGTGGTTTGCATGCATTTGTCCAGGGGGAGTTGCATTGGTTCAGGAGGAGCTTGCATGTGTGCAGGGGGAGCTCTTTGTGGTTTTCGAGCTTTGGATTGTTGGCTTGTGCTCTTTGTTTGAGCATGGCTTTGTCTCGGATGTGTCGAGCCGTTGCCCTTGCCTAAGGGATCCGAGACTAGTCTTCTTCAAGTGATCTTGCTCTTTGCCTTTCTTTGGCTTTCGATCGCTTGATTGGAGTTTCTTTTAGTCGTTTCTTTTCTTTTCCTTTTCTCTTGGTTACCAAAACGTGTGTGTTGTCAATGCACTCATCAAGGGAGATTGAGAGCCGGTGTGGTTCGAGGACCGGTGGATGGTCGCTTCGGTGTGATGAGTGATTGACAACGTGGTGTGGCGATTCTTGGCTAAGTATTGCAAGTGCGGGTTGCGGCTTGTAGTGCGGTGCGTGAAGAACAAGCGCAAAAGGTCGTTGCGGTGAGGCCTGTGTGGAGAAGACAAGTAGGCTTGGTTCGAGGGACCCGTGGCCGTGAGGGTCAAGTCGGCCGCATGGTGGCAAGAACGGCAAAGATGAAGTCATGGACGGTTTCTTGGTTGAGCCTCAAAACCAAGGTCGAGCGGACTACGTGGTGCCGAGTCATGAGTGGTGATTGGCGGAGGCTACACCGAGTTCGGGGTTTCCGTGGTTCACCGAAAACCACTAGGTTCCTTGGTTGATCCACAAAGCCAAGACCAAGAAGAACCAAGACGGAGGTGCAGCCTGACTCGGCCGGTCGACGGTGGGTCCGATCGGTGTGGGTACCGGTTTGATTGTAAATGACATTCCTATGCTTGAGGTCGCTAAGACCTTATTGAAAAATAGTTTTTTGATGAAGGACTTAGGTGAGGCAGCATACATTTTGGGCATCAAAATCTATAGAGATAGATAAAAAAAGGCTTATAGGATTAAGCCAAGACACTTACATTGATAAAGTGTTGAAACGGTTCAACATGGAAGAGGCGAAGAAAGGGTTCTTGCCTATGTCACATGGCATACATCTTAGCAAGACTCAGTGTCCTTTGACTACTGATGAGCGGGAACGCATGAGTAGAATACCATATGATTCGGCAATCGAATCTATTATGTATGCAATGATATGGACACGTCCAGATATTTCGTATGCGCATAGTGTTACAAGCAGATACCAATCTGATCCAGGTGAGGGTCACTGGACAGCGGTTAAAATGTTTTTAAGTACTTAAGAAGGACTAAAGACATGTTCCTAGTCTATGGTGGTGAGGAGGAGCTCGTTGTAATGGGTTACACCGATGCTAGTTTCCAAACTGACCAAGACGATTCAAAGTTGCAATCAGGATACGTATTTACGATAAACGGTGGTGCTGTGAGCTGGAAGAGTTCCAAGCAGGAGACAATGACTGATTCTACAATAGAAGCCGAGTACATCGCGGCTTCGGAAGCTGCAAAGGATGGTGTTTGGATAAAGAAGTTCCTTACTTCGAACTTGGTGTGTTTCCTAATGTCTCCAAATTTCGGATCTCTCATGTGACACAATGGGGCTATTGCGCAAGCAAAGGAGCCTAGGAATCATCAAAAGAACAAACATGTACTGCGGAAATTTCATCTAATACGAGAGATCAATAGACGAGGTGATATCAAGATATGCAAAGTACACACAGATTTGAATGTTGAAGATCCTTTGACAAAACCCCTTCCACAGCCTAAGCATGAGGCGCACATGAGAGCTATGGGTATTAGATACATTCTAAATTAGCTCAAGTGCAAGTGGAAGAATGTTAGAAATATGTCCTAGATGGAATCATAGAGATGATTATATTTCATTGTATCCATGACACATTATTTTCTTATTGAATATCTATGAAAGGCGACTTGTATTTGATTGGCAATTATGTGAATTGTTTGTGAAACTCTTTTACTTGTATGGTTATTCAAAAGTTGTCCCTAGTATGAGTTAATGACTAGCACATTTATTAGTTGATGACTATGTTTCACAAGTCATGAACATGGAGATGTATAACTAATAATGTGGGCACATGATGTATGACATGGGGTGACCCAATTTGAGGTTTTGTTACATAGTTATCTCTTTACACAATGTGTATGCTATGTCCTTAGACTTGAGATTGTCGCATGTACTCAAGATGTGAATTGACCTACTTAGGGGCTATCAACCGCTACTCAGAATGGCGGTAGTTATAAAGGTGACTTTCGGGTTTGTCGAAGCATCTTTGTGAGGCATGGTCAATTAAGATGGAATTTGCCCTCTCTACTTGAGAGAGATATCTCTGGGCCCCTCGAGTGATCGGATCAAGAAATGCATGGCCGTGCTAGGTTAAGGGTCCCTTTGGCACAACTTAAGAAGCTGACTTAGGCATTGTTTTGCACTGTGCCAAAGGGGGTGCTCAAAATCGATTCTTGGAGGAAGCATGGAGGATCCGCCTCTAAAGCCAAAAAATGACGGCGGAAAAGGTGAGAGCCGGTGTGGTTCGAGGACCGGTGGATGGTCGCCTCGTGTGATGAGTGATTGACAACGTGGTGTGGGTGATTCTTGACTAAGTATTGCGGTGCGTTGCGGCTTGATGCAGTGCGTGAAGAACAAGCGAAAGGTCGTTGCTTGGTGAGGCCTGTGTGTGGAGAAGACAAGTAGGCTTGGTTCGAGGGACCCGGTGGCCAGCGGTCAAGTCAGGGCCGCATGGTGGCAAGAACGGCAAGATGAAGTCATGGACGGTTTCTTGGTTGAGCCTCAAAACCAAGGTCGAGCCGGACTACGTGGGTGCGAGTCATGAGTGGTGATTGGCGGAGGCTACACCGAAGTTCGCGGGTTTCCGTGGTTCACCGTAAAACAACCGGGTTCCTTGGTTGATCCACAAAGCCAAGACCAAGAAGAACCGAAAAGCAGTGCAGACTCAGCCGTCGACGGTGGGTCGGCCGGTGGTCTGTCCGGCCGGGTGGAGTGCGGTGCCGTGAGGCACCGTCGGCCGGTGTGCGACGCAGTCCGAATCTTGAGGAGGACAGCGTCGGGATCGCAAGGCTTGTGTTGAGGCTAAGCAAGTTTGCGGTCAGCATCCGTCCGATGGAGCGAAGACAAAGATTTCCGAATTCGCCCTTGAGGGGCATGTATCTCTAGTTAGCTAGTAAGGGTATTTTTGTCTTTCGGTTGCCTCCATATAACCCAAGTGGTGAGAGGATGGCAGCCATCTCTTGGAACCCTAGCTCATTTGGTTTTCCTATTTTCCTTAGGATTTTCTTAGGACTAGCTTGAGAGCTTCATGGTGAGATCTTGTGAGTGGGAAGGATGATCGGGCGGCAAGCTAGACCTTGTATGAACCTCTTTGGTATGTATAGATGATTCCGTGGTTCCTCAAGGCTTGGATGTGTCTTTCCTGCTTTCTCCTTTTGGTGATTTTCGGAGCCCTTTCTTGGCGATTTTCTTGGAGCGATTTCGAGGCCTTTCTCTTTGGGATTTGGTGGGGGGTGTATGCATGAACCCTTCGTGGTTTTTTCCCTTTGATTCCCCTCCCAAATCCGTGAGCAAAAGGCTCGATTTTGGGGTTTTGGTGGCTCTAGGGTTAGAGGCGTTCTTGGTGGGATTTCTTCGATTCCTCTTGATTTAGCAAGTTTTGGTGGACCAAATCTTGGCTATGGAGTGCCCATGAGGTGTTCCTACTATCCCCAAAGTCTTGCACAAATCCGTGGAGCGATTCGGGAGATCGAGAGTTGGATTTGGGGGAGTTGACCCGTGGGTGCTGTTCATCCGAGCGGCCCGGCTGGCCGTCGGCACTGCACTCCGGCGACCGGTCAGGCTCTGTGGGTTTTGCCTCGGGTGAACGCCCTGGGTGAGTTCGTTGTTGTCTCGTGTTCTTACCTGTTTGAGTTTGGTCCCTGTTTGGAGCTCGGTAGGTCGGGTTTGGTGGATTTAGGATTTCTGGCTTGGACCCGGCCGTGGCGAGCTACACCGGCACTGTAGAGACCTTCCGTGGAAGTTCTCAGTTTTGCGAGGGACGGTCGGCCGGTCTGCTCACCGGCCCCGACCAGTGTAGCCCAAGATGGCTCGAGTTGGTTTTTCGCTGCGTTCTCGAGTAGGTGTAGGTGGTTGTTGGTTCCTAGGACCAGAGCACTTGGTGGCTGCGTGGTCTTGACCAACTTGGGCGGTTGAGTCTGAGACGTGTTTTGGAAGCGGTGTTCGTCTTGTTGGAGTTCTCATCTCCTTCGAGAAGAATTTTTATTGGCTCCCATTCACTCCCCCTCTCTCTGGTTCGCCTAATCGGTCCTTCAAAGGCCGCCGACGATAGGCGCTGGCGGTCAGGTACCAAAGTGCCCCTACAGTTGGGTGGAATTACGCTGAAAATGCCATCGACTGGGTTGTTCTCCAAAGAGATAAGGCTGGGTTGAAATAATAAAAGAAAATGATGACGAGTGACGCCAATGGATGGAGAAATAAAAGGAGAGAAAAAAAATGAGAAGAAAAAAGAAAAAGAAAATAGGAGGAAAATAAAAGAAGGAAATAGTGGAAAAGAAAAGGAAAGGGCATTATGGACTTTGCACTCTCTTATCCACGTTACACAGCTGGGAGAAGCTGTTTTGCCAAACGTTTTCCTAAAACGGTTTCTGATTCACCAGAGAATCCGCTTCACCAGCACAACCTTAGCTGGAGCTGCCACAGCCGCAGCCACAGCTGTGCCAAAGGGACCCTAAGTGTTAACCTATGAAAGGATCCGAATCACGGTATCGAGAAAGAGAGGTCAGCTTGGAGCTAGACCAAATATCGTGAGGCAAAGGGAATAGCATGTATGCTATGATGTGATGGTTCGTCTAATATGATCTTTACGTATGCATAGGAGTTGACACGTCTTGCTAGAGGCCACTTTCAACTATTGGCCGAGTAGGAGTACTCGAGCCATGTCTATGTGTAGGTGAACCCGTAGGGTCGCACACTTAAGGGATTGGAAGTCGAATGAGGTTGTACTTGCATAGTTGACTCTAGTGCAAGTGGGAGACTATTGGAGATATGCCCTAGAGCCAACTGGATTAGATCCATTAGTGGGTTCAGATGGATTTGATCCATTGGGTGGTAAAAGTCATAATGGGCCACAATTGTTGTAAAGCCCATTAGCGTTGGAAGGGGGTGCACCATCTATTAGTCCCGTAATTCTAATGGACGATGGTGTGGGGGGTTTTCCCCTCATAAATATGAACCATACCCCCTTACTTGGATGACGCTTGAGCAACAGCCGCGCCACCCACTCCTCGTCACGCTCACGGACCTAGCAGTCCGGTGTGCGACGCTTCCTTCCCATACGTGTGGATACCTTGGAGGTGCTGCATCTGGAGCACTCGGACAAGCCACACCCGAAGGACGTGACGTGAGCAACTACACGGCACGACTACCCTCGACGCGTTCGTCTACATCGAGACGGTTCCGCTGCAACTGCGCGTCTAGTGGTAATCCCGTGATCTATAACTGCAGTAGATCTTGTTTATAAGGAATTTTGTTTTGCACTAGTGTAGCCTCCCCGTATCCCTTCACATGAGCGGCAATCGAGATCGAGGCGGCATAACTTAGCTTCTAGGAGATCCAATTCCAAGGTTTTGATCTGTTATTTCTGACGACTGACGAGAGCTCTCTCCAAGCGGATCAGAGCTGCATGCAGAATTGCAGATATGGAAGTCGACGTCGCATTACGCGGTGAAGGTGGTGGAGATTCAGCACCTCCTGAGCGTTTCCCAGGTGCAGACCTACCTCATCAATGGCGGCGAGCTGGCAGTGTTCTTGGACAAGCAGACCATTTACGGCGGGAAAAGCGGTGCGGTCAGATCTGAGGAATGCAATAGGGGTCTCCAAGACGCGGACTGCCTATTCTGCTCGTTCGGATGCAAGGTGAGAAAAACTCGATCACTCCCTCTGCTGTCGTCAAGACATGTCCGGTTTGAAGCGGTCACCACGGGAAACCCGGGAGACGCCGAGTGCAAAAAGCACTCGGCGAAGGCCGATATACACTCGGCGAGTAGGTCGTCGAGTGTTGCACTCGGCGTCGCTCACTCGGCAGAAGAAGACTCGGCGAACAATTATTCGCCAAGTGTCGAACGTCGGGCACTCGGCGTCTCTATGCCAAGTGCCAGCATATACACTTGGCGACCTTCACTCCACAGACGGCACCACCCAACGGCGCCTGTTGACGGCGGAAGGTGGCAGATGGTGACGGTGGGCTTTCGATGAGTGTCTTAGTAAAAACACTCAGCAACACTTTGACCTTTCCCCGAGTGTTTTTTACTAAAGCACTCGGCGCCTAAGGGAATCGAGGCGGCCGGCCACAGCGCGGGTTCTCGTAGAGACGTCGAGTGTCGTCCGCATACACTCGGCGACTCTAGAAATATAGGCCGAGTGTTTTACCGCGGCCCTCGGTGAAAATTGGCATAGACGCCGAGTGCCATGGTAAAAACACTCGTGACGTAAAGAAAATGATGACAGAATATGGCCCCTTTACCGAGTGTTTTGGTCAAAAACACTCGGCAAAGATACCTATCAGCCCCCTATTTTATTGCTCGGTCGTGTTAAACGTACCCAAAATAATATTCATCATAGGCATCATATATATCACAATATCTATCACATGCATCATAGTATCCATCACAGGCATTATATATCACAATAAAGCATCACATGCAGTTTATAAATATATATAGATCCACAAGCATCACAGGGAGTTTATACATATAGATATGTCCACAAGTTCGACTCCACAAACATCACAGGGAGTTCATATAGATAGATCCACAAGACGCCACAAAGTCTGAAATCCACAAGAGACGGCACACATAGACACTCACTGAGGCGGAGTAGGTAATGTGTGCTGGTTGGCCGACAAGTCCGCGTCCTGAGTCGAATCACCAACACGCGAAGATCTCGACTGATTCTGCACAAAGGAGTGGTTGCATGTGTGAGATTGAAAATACGGCTGAAACATGCACGTTCAGTAAAAAACTAAATCAATAAGTTTGTCAAGTGACTCACCGGAGTAGTTATGGGTGGAGGTGGAGGCATTAGCACTGGTGGTGGCGATGGACCACCGACGCTATGGGAGAGACTCATAAAGTACTCATGCCACTGCCACATCTGTTATGCATTTTGCTCCCGTTCTGCGGCCACCCTCTCCTCAAACTCCTGTCGAAGCCTCCTCTCTTCGTCCAGAGCATCCTACAACATTTCACCCCAAATGTAACAATAGAGACCAATGTACACAAAAATGAATGAGCCATGAATAAACAGAAAATAACCTGAAGTGCCTGCATCTGGACCTGGTGAACGGTCGGCCTTGGGCATATGGATTGCCGCCGAGCTCCTTGCTCGAATCACAGGGAGAGAGGGAATATCAGCCTCCTGGAGTGCGCTGTCAGCAACCATATACCGCCCATGCTTCTTGCCTCCGCCCGACCTCATGACGCATACTCCATCAATGGGTTCGTTGATCGGATCGAACTCAGGCCCATGAACCTCCCTTTCCATATCTGAGTAAGCAATGAGGCGGGGTTGGACGGTAGCATTAGTATACGTCGTGGGGGATCCTCTCTGAGTCACATGTAGTCAATGTGGGACAAAGCGTATGCCTTCATCGGACGACACGGCTGGTTACCATGTGATGCCGACTGAAAGAAAAAACAGGAATATGATTAGAAATTACTCCAGATTGAGCATCAACATAAATAAAGCAAATGATTGGTCGTACCCATTTTTCCGCGTACGCGTGGAGGGTGTTGCTACCTTGATGGTGTCCTGGAGCTGACATCATCAAACACCGCTCTCGGCAAGCAACATGCTTCTCCCACCACTCGGGTGTGTACCACATACGCGCATAGTAGTCCCAGCACCGCGAATGGTGGACCATCCATGAAGGAATTGCCTACACAACAACATAAGTGTATGACATATGAGAGGATGAAATTATAAGTACTTGATCTAAAAAAATCACAATTACCTCTATGTATTGTTCCACAGTCAGCTTTATGGTCCTTACCTCAGTTTTGTCAACCTTGTAACGAGGGGGTGGTTTGTACAAAGTGTAGTAGTCGATGACGGCCTGGACGCGCGCCTCGTACTCCATGTCCATCACAAGCTTGGTACATGCTTGGTTAATTTGCTCCTCGGCCTTGTCCTCGTATCACTACTCACATCTGTAGAAATCCTGCATATAGACACAATGCACAGAATCAATTACCCAAAATATTTGCAAGGAAAACAATGTATTGAGCAACACGGTGCGAGGAAAACTTATCCACAACTCGGCCCGAACCCTTCCCGCCTTGGTTTGGAATCCCCTGCTTCCCGATCAGGAAAATTGGGGAAGGAGCCATACTGCCTCCACGTGTCTACCGGCTTCTCCTGGTCGCCTACCTGAACCATGCCAGGGAAGTGTGTCCGCATGAAGACCCGAAGATGCTGCTGACGACAATCTTCCATCCCACACAAGTGATTAAGATGAAATTTGTTAGTTTTATTATGATTTTCATAATATCAAAGGAAAAGGTAGTGGCAAAGGATATCAAATGAAAAGGTAGTGACAAAGGATATCAAATGAAAAGGTAGTGACAAAGGTTACTTACTTTTTCCCAACGGGTCTAATCATCGGGCGGTTCCCAAACTCTATCGACCGCTGCGGGAGGGTAGAAGGACCTCGCAACTAGACCGTAGAGGAATCGGCCACCTTCTCCAACTCCTGCTCATCCTCTGCCTCCTCCATCTCATGGTCCTCCTGCTCCGTCGTGTGAGGAACCTCTCCTCCTCCTTAGACCACAGCGGCTCGGGGGCGGTGGTGCCTCCACCCCGCCCGACCCTCTCTAATCGTGGAGGACCCTACAGCTCCATCAGACCCTCCACCCCTGCCGAACCCCTCCTACGACCACTCTCTGACTGCGAGGACCCTCCAGCTCGATCAAACCCTCCACCTCTGCTGGAACCCCTCCCACGACCACCCTCTGCCTACGAGGACCCTCCAGCTCCATCAGACCCTCCACCCCTGTTGGAACCCCTCCCACGACCACCCTCTACCCATGAGGACCCCTGCAGCTCCATCGACCCTCCACCCTGCGGAACCCTCCCACGTCCCTCCCGACTTGAGGACCCTCCAGACCCTCCACTTTTGCCGGAACCCCTCCCAGGCTGCTTGAACCCTTCAGCCGCATCAGACCGAGGCCTTTGGTAGATCAACTGCACATTCCTCATATTGCCCACCATCTTCGTTCAATCACCTGAAATTAAAAAGAGGAAACCAGTCAGCATATATTAAAAAATGTAACAAGAAAGCGATGTAAAATAAATAATAAATATGCTACTATAGATGTAACTTGAAAGAGATGTAAAATAAATACTAAATACTAAATAAATAATAAATATTGAAGCATACATGTATTAGAAATATTCTTCAAGATCCGAAACAGCTGGATCATAAGTCTCATCATCACTATCACGCATGTGCTCTAAAGGAGGATTGTCATCGTCATCAGAAATGGCTGACTGGAATCGCTCAAGCAACTCTATGTCGTTCCCATTATCAACCTCATCTCCATCGTACTCGTCATCAACCATTTCATTGTGTACTTCCATTCCAATGGCTTCGGTTAAGTCTATCACAAAACTCCCTGGTAGCCCTTCTCCTTGAAAGAACTCTCCTTCATATGTCACTGGGTCTATGTTGTAATCTTCATTGTTTGGGACGGGTAGTTTACCGCGTGGCGATACCTTGTACACAACATCCCAATGCTTCAGACGGTCATCAGTTTTGCATGGGTAAGAGAAAAATATACTTGTCTGGCCTGTTGAGCCACAACATAGACATCGTCGCCTGGCATGATAGTTGATTGTTGAATTTCAACTAGCCCAAGGTTGGGCGTCTTTCTCACTGCACTAGGATCAAACCAATGGTATTTGAATATGACGGGATTAAGAAGCATGGAACCAGTAAATGATAGTTCGTATATTTCTTCTAGTCTTCCATAAAACTCTACCCCATGGAGGCCTAGCGTAAAAACTCCGGTATTTATGGTTTTTGGATCGACCATCTTCTGCTCGTGCTTTGTTGTGCGAAAGTGATATCCGTTAACATCATATGCGGTAAATGTCTTGACCCTATAGCCACAACAATCGGCAACCTGTCTCAACTCGGCACTCATAGACGCATCGTTTTGGGCCTACAAGTTCAAGCAGGATAGTTGGTTATATGATTCTCACATACGACTAAGTAGGGGATACTCCTAACGTGGATTATACCTTGTGTTTAAACCAAGATGAAATCAGACAATCCATCTCCCGCACCCCTGTGCCATAAGGTATCACATTCCTCTGGGGTAGGATCGCTACATTCACACCAGAATAGATGATGGAATTCCCTATGCCAAAAAGAAACAAGAGTGTTGGATGCATAATACTCATACTAGAGAACAAGTTTCTATAGAACAAGTTTGTTGAGAACGTACCGCGTGTATGGCAGAACTTCCTCAAGGTTCTGCAACACATATAGCATGATAGCGCGCCACTCTTTGGGTCTCAACCTCTTGACCGTCCCCTCACTTGCACTTCCTAGTTGCCCTCGGAAAATGCTGAGGTTTGATTCATTTACGCCAACATTGTAACGAGGGGTTGGATTATAATGCCCGGAGGTTTCTCAGAATAGTATTTTGATGTGAAGTTTGACACCTCTTCCTGAATGGCTGCCTCTGCCATGGAAGCTTTGATATGGCATTTGTTTTTACATGTAGTTCAAACAACCTTTAGGCATCTCTCAATTGGATAGCACCAACAGTTCTGCACAGGACCCCCCATTTGTACCTCATACGGGAGGTGCAAAATCATATGCTGCATCGGATTGAAGAAGCCGGGTGGAAAGATCTTCTTAAACTTACAGAGCAATACTGGAGCCAATGCTTTCATTTCTGCAATCACGGTCAGAGATACCTCCTTAGCACAAAGCTCATGGAAGAAATGGCTCAACTCTGCCAGCACAGCCTAGATATAATCAGGAACATAACCCCGTACCATCACTGGAAGAAGGCGCTCGAGCCATATATGGTAGTCATGACTCGTGAGCCTGTTGATTCACAAAGTAGATAAGTTCACACCCCTCTTTATGTTCGTAGCATACCTGTCAGGGAACTTCAATGTTTGGAACCATTGTAGCCCTTCCTTCCTTTGGTCTCTTTCGAGGACAAAGGGAGCCCTAGGCCTTCTCCATTTCTTGCGGCCATTGGGAGGAAGCATGTTTAGCTTTGGTCTATTGCATAATTTCATTTGATCCACTCTAACCTTGACATTGTCCTTTGACTTATCAGAAATGTCCATGATTGGACCAAAAAGTGCCTCGGCAACATTCTTTTCAGTGTGCATTACATCAATGTTATGTGGAAGGAGAATATCATCCATATAGGGGAGCTTCCACAATCCCGACTTCTGAGTCCAAGCATGTTGCTCACCGTATCCCACAAAACCACCTTCTTCATTGACCACAAGAGCCTCTAACTGAGCACGAATCTCTGCAGCTGTCAGCATCTCTGGCGGAGGGTGTAGGACTATGACATCCTTAGTAAAGTTCTTGATGTCTCGTCTGAATGGATGTTCAAGAGGGAGGAATTGTCGATGTTTGTCGAACGAAGAATACTTGCCACCATTCTTCAACCAAGTGAACTTAACTCTTGTCTTGCATACTGGGCAAGGAAACTTCCCATGAACACACCAGCCAGAAAATATCCCATACGCCAGCAAGTCATGCATTGAGTACTGGTACCAAACATACATCTTGAAGTTTGTCTTTGTAGCACGGTCATATGTCCATTCCCCGTCATTCCAAGCACTGAGCAAATCATCAATCAGAGGCTCCATGTACACACACATATTATTCCCCGAGTGTCCAGGGATTATCAATGGCAAGAGTATGTTCTGCCGTCAGAAGATGACACCGGGAGGAAGATTGAGGGGGATAACAAACACTGGCCAACAAGTGTATGGAGCAACAAAATTTCCATAAGGATTGAACCCATCTGTTGCCAATGCAACACGTACATTACGAGCCTCTGGTGCTTTATCATGATGAATCTCATCAAATTTTCTCCATGATTCAGCATCTGATGGATGTACCAGCTTGTCAGGATTGTATCGATGACCTTTTTTGTGCCATGTCATCATCTTCGCGGATTCCTCAGCCATGTAAATTCGTTGGATCCTCGGTATGAACGAAAGGTACCAAATGACTTTCACGGGGATTGGGGTCTGCCTCTTTTGACCATCAGTTAGCTCTGACTCCAGGTACCTAGAGGCCCCACTCTTTGCACAGTAACCATCATTTGCATATTCTTTCCTAAATAAGAGGCATCCTTTCAGACAAGAATGTATCTGCTCATATGGCATCTTAAGCACACGAAGGAGTTTCTTTGCATGATACAAGCTTTTTGGCAGAATGTGACCTTTCAGAAGGAAATCCCCAATAATTGTCACTAGTCCATCGAAGCTATCTTGACTCAGACCAAACTGGGATTTTAAGGCTAACAGACGTCCAACAACATCCAGTTGAGAAATGTCGGTATGCCCGTGAAGTGGTTTTTGTGCCTCTTCCAACATGTCATAATAATCCTTTGCGCTTGCCTCTAGCTCATCCTCTTGCCGTCCTTCGTTGAAGTGTGCTTCATGAAAGTCATTTAACATGTCTCCTACCCCGGCATCATCATCATAATCATCGATGCGTTGTCTCAAGACCTCGTCTCTCATACGATCAACTTCACCATGCAAGACCCACCGGGTATAGCCTTCCATAAATCCATTCTTGCAAAGGTGTTGACCCATGGCCTCCCTTGTTTGTCTCTTACCATTTGCACAACAACGGCAAGGACACCAAATACGAGTTCCTCCTTTAACCCTACCAAAGGCTTGTTGCAAGAAAGCTTCGGTCTTGTCAAGCCATTCATCGGTAATCGAACTTTGACTTAGGCGCCCAGTGTACATCCACTCACGGTCATCCATATTTAATTGAACAAATCAACGACTGACATAAACATTATTTGCATCTACACGATGTCTATAGTTTCTAATAGGTAAAGATAGGTCCTAATCCCACCCGAGGATGTGTAGATGGGGTTAGTTTCCATGGTCCCCTTCGATCCAAGTCAGAATTTCGGTAGCACCTCCCCGCTGTTCTCCAAATACATGTCCTGGTAGGGAGATTATGTATCCGGAGAACAACAGGGAGGTGATACCAAACTCGACCCGGATCAGTAGACCATGAAACTAACCATCTACATCCTCAGCTATCAAACGTGGACAATTCGAAACAGATACGGTTATAGATATGCAAATATCTGCATATTTTCAGTCATATCTCTTTCGAACGGGAGATGCCTAACTAGGTTACATTATATACAGACACAATACTAGAGGACATGACTTTTATGCCTCACCTTGCTGTCCTGCAAAGTGATGAGTCGAGGTGATATGGTGGCGGTCCTGGCAGGGTGAGGTCAGGGGTGCAGTGACGGGGTCCAGCAGCAGCTGATTGTAACAACTACAAAAAGCAACAAAAAATAGCACAATTAAAATCAAGTTGAAGGAAAATTTTAAAACAAAAAAAGCAGCAAGACATCACTCACTATGGGGCCCTGTGGCAGGAGGAGGAAGGAGGGTGGCAGGGCACAAGGTGTGGTGGCGGTTCCTGAAAAAGGTGAACATAATCATGTCAATTACACTTTCAAGCAATACAGAACATAAACAAAATTCATCATCTTTAAACTACCCATGCACCTCATTTTGGCTAAGGTCACAAGGTCACAAACATATATGTTCATATGTGTTAACGGATATTAAGTACCTAATTTAAGGCCGTCAATCCCTGCATTTTATCATAAGAACTATGCATCCACACTAGAATAGGAGTTTAAACTAACAATTTCCAAAAGTGGCCATGCTAAGTTGAATGTAGGTGTTTAGCATAAAGAATGGAGAGAAAAGACACCCTCATGATCCTAGCAAGTCAGGCTCAGCCAATGAGGGGCTGCATGCAAGCATCCCCTGGATCCATGATGTCACCAATCCAAGAGGGGAGGCCTCGGTGAATCAGAAGTCGCCATGTAGGCATCACATGGATCCCATGGCCCACCATAGCGCCTAAACTAACTCCAAATCACGTGGACACCAGGAACCAACCAAAGGACCCACCTGCCAGCCTCCTGGAGAAAGAACAACGTGATGGGCGCCACCTAGGGGTCGGCTGACCCCTAGGATCGGCCTAACTGCCTTAAGGGTGGTTCATCCCGGCCTTCCACGTGGTGCTCGCCCATTGGTCCTAGAAGCCATTCCCTGGGTGTTTGAGGTGCTCCCACGCCGGTTGCTCAGCCTATAAATAGGAGAGGAGGGGGAGGGGTAAGAAGAGGATGAGCACTCTTGAAGCAACTTCTCACCTTTGCCTCTTTCTCCCCCTCTCATTCTCTCTTGGTGGAGGTGAAACCTCATCCCACCATGAGTGTGTGTGTGTGTGGAGGATCTAGCATAGGTGGTGCTAGGTAGATAGGAGTGTGTGGATGAGTAGAGGTGAGGTGGTGATGATCCGTTCATCATCCATCGTCCCCTTGTACCTCGTGAGCGATGTTATTCTTCATTTAGACTAAAGTGAGTATTTTAGTATTTTCCAATTAGACTAAAGTGGCTCTCATGCATGGGTGAATTGTTCTTGAGTTCCTCATTCATTCATCATTCAGAGGCTCGCGTTCTTCATGAACGTGCTTCCTCGATCTAGTTGACGAGTGGGTTATTCATACTTTTGCGTTCGTTCATAAGTTAGAGGCTCGTGTTCTTCACGAACACGACCCTTGATCTTTTGTTATAAGCGCATAAGTTTGCGTTCTGTTTGTGTGGTTGCCCATCTATTAGAATATATTGAAGCTCATGCATATCTGATTTAGATCAATATCAATCATATCTCCTTGTGCGAATCGATTCAATGACGAGTACGGTCTAGCTCAACCTCACGGGTTCGTCACTCCGTATTTATATGGAGTGCTATAGTGTTTCTACGGGACGTCAGACGTAGCCGTGCTATAGTAGTAGTCGGCGGTATAGACGTGGTGTCTAGACTGCTAGTTATCCTTCGAATGTCCTGTATCCCACAGTTTGTCTTGGGGTAGGCCGCGGTAGTGACAGCCGTTGGACCCTCTGAAATCCTCCACATTCGGATACAGTGTGTAGGCAACCATTTGCCGTGAACCAACTGTTATAGCCAGGAGGGGCCGGTGTCCGAAGCGAGATCTTTATCCGAGTTTGTTCCTCTCTAGAGTCGAGAACCTACAGGAGACTTCACATCACTCACCTACCTCAGCAGGGACTGTGTGCCCTTGGATAGTCACTCGTAGAGTATCCCATACCGTTCCTTGGATTTGATACCCTTTGGAATACTCCTAAGGAGAAGTGCTACAAGCGTGTGTATCTGTGATTCTTGCGATTCGCACAAGATACCCGGTGTTCCTTACATGCTCACGCTAGACGCGCCACTAGTGGTGAGGTTAAGAAATACCAACAAGCATTTCTGGTGCCGTTGCCGGGGACTGGATTCTAAATCCGTTCTTATGTGATTGCGCTACGAAGTGTCAACAAGCATTTCTAGCGCCGTTACCGGGGAACGGTTATCGAGAATCTACGAACCCGACTATCCTCGTACCTTTTGTTTTCCTTTTATTTCTACCTTTACCCCTGCTATCCCAGGAAGGTTATCCTTGTACACACCTTCCGCCCATTATGAGTGAAACCATGGAATCAACTGTCTAGAGACAACCCGCTCTTTTAACACCTTGTATGGTTCACCCATCTCTCATGAAGCTAGTTGAGAAAAAACCCTTCTCGGGAATGAGTCATGAGAATTCCTATGATCACGCAAGAGACTTTGAGCAATTGTGTTCTACTCAGGGTAAAACCGGGGCAACACAAGATGTTCTTAAGAGGAACCTATTTCCGTTCTCCCTATCAGGGGAAGCGAGAACTTAGTACCATTGTATTGGTTGCAGCCACCTACGCTGGGAGGAATTGAGAGCATCTTTTTGCATTTGATTCTTCCCTGTACGGCGTGTCGTTTCCTTAAGAATGATGACCCTCAGTTTCAAACAAAGAGAGAAGGAAACCTTAGGCATGGCATGGCATCATTTTGCCTCATTAGTTGAAACCTGCCCAGTCCTTGGTCTGCCTGACCTAGTGCTCTTGCAGCATTTCCGGTTTGGTTTACGAAAGGATTGTGGCATGATGCTTGATGCCGTTTCGGGAGGCGCCTTTGTGCTCTTAGAGTCAGAACAAGGACTGGAAATTCTAGGAGAAATCCGAGATTTCAGTTCCCCACCTGACTCGAGTGACGAGGTAGCCAAACGAGAAAATGTCGAGTTGCCTAAGTCCATCTTCGAGAGAGCCCGAGCTTACATGCCAAATTTTTCTATGCTCTGGTCGAAGACATTACTCCTAACTAGCAGGGATCTATGGGAAAGAGCACCTAGTGCAAATTCTGCCCTTAGATTCCCCTATCGTTTCTTCTCTTAAAACCCGGCCTTCGAGACTCAGTCTCGAGGGAAGGAGGAGAGGAGCAGTCGAGGAAGAATAGTCATTCCTGGCGAGGACGATCATTTCAACCTTGTCCGCAACTCTCCAGGGGAGGTCACGATGGATGTTTTTCTTGCTTCATGTCAAGGCTCAATCTGAAGTGCCGCCACACTGAGGGTTAGGCCAAGACGCGGGCTTTCGGCACTGTGAAACTTCCATATCCTTGGCTTACGGAAGCACGATCTTATACCAGGTCTAGTTGAGCAATCCATCTCGTTATCCTAAGTTCAGCTAAGACCGATGTCGATCAAGTCAAGTAGATGTAAATCTTACTCTTCACTTCTTGACCTGATCGATGCCCTGTGGAAGTGTGGTTACATACCTATCTTTTACACTTCCGTTGGAAGCTTGGGTTGACTTACGTGTCATCCCACTTAGGTGGGGGTGAGATCCTTTGTCGACCCAAGGAGAGGATGAACTAGCAAGTTCGTCACTTTCGATCCACAACTCGAATGTTCGTTCGACCCATAAATTTTCACTCACTCAATCTGGGGTCCAATCATTCTCGAGTTCTGTTTCCAGAGGTGAAAGCTTCACTCTTAGAGCACTCTAGGCTTTAAGCCCGGATCTTGTGCTCAACTCCATCACCTCTATCATTTCTCGTCGGTAGTGCTATGACCTTGCTAGCTGCACTTTCCTCCTAAGGTTACCCATCATAGTTCCCTTAGGATGGTTGTGAGGATCACCTTTGTTTCACCATGTATACAGCTTGCATCATGCGTACACACTAACCATGCAGGAAGAGAAATACATCCTATCATAAAGAAACCTGCAAGGAGGACCATAGGGCAGAGTAGGAGGATATCACCAGGAAAAAAATAGACGATATGAGCAACGGGGCAACAATAACTCTTCATCCAGGTATGAGTCCAGGTAAAACCCCCTGAGTTGAGCTATCAAAGTATAAAGAGGTTTAAGTAAAGTTGTTTGGGGTAGAGGACAATTATATGCCTAAAACCCCATTTTAACCCTTACTGGAGCCTCCGACCTTAGTTGGTGGGCTACCTGACCCAGAGACCCTGAGCCCCGCCAGAGCCCACATGCCGAAGCTGAGGCCCAGCGGAGCCCAGATGGGTTCTGCTGACCCCCTAGGTCAGCCGACCCACAAGGGTCGCCACCGCCTCTTGTGTTTCGTGTGTGCACTCCTTCGTCCTCCAGAAACCCTCTCCTCGCCGCGTGACGGAGTTTACGTCGCACGGAACCCCTGCCTTCCCTGCTCACCACCCTTGCAAGCCGTCGCTACAGTCCTAATGGCCGACAAAAGCCTTGTTCCCTTCGCCGCGGCACCCTCCTCCGGTGAACCTGCCGAGGGGGATGTCCCCGCCATTGCTGCATCTCCCACCGGGGTAGCACCTATGGAGGTCGCGCGTATCTTCGAGGTGTGCCATCGCCTCTCCTCCGGTTGGGAACCAAGGACCGAGGACTGCCCTCGATGGTACTTCAGAGGCCAAGGGGATGGCTGTTCCGCCCTTCACACCCCCGGTTCCACGCACCTCCTACGACCGCCTCGCCCGAAAAAGTGAGGAAGCCACGGGGGTGTGCTAGCAGCCCCTACTAGAGGAAGGCAGATGTCCGGCCACAACCCACAGCAACTCCGCCGACTCTGGTGGTTCTGCCGCCTCAGCCCAACATTCCAGGAGCCTCAGGAGTAAGAGGTCATTCTCGCCTCTACCATCTGCCGCCTCCCGGTTCCCACTGGGAAGCCTAGGTTCACTAGTCTTGATAGCACCGAAGAACAACCGTGCACCTTCGACCTTGGAGGAGACCAATGAAGAATTTGAGTTGGGCAGCAGCTCCACACCACGGGCATCTAGGAAGTCGAGGGAGAGGACTCGGGCGCCCGAGCGATCTCCTAAGACTCCCACTGCAGCCAGGATGACCCCACTAGTGGAGGAACTAGGCAGGGAGTGCGAGAAGCTAAAGACCATCAGTGTGGAGTAGAAGGTGGATCTCGCTGAGCTTAGGGATGACCTCTGCGACCTTCGCCGTGGCCTGTGTGCCAAGATGAGGCGCCTCTTTGTGGCCACGGGGCACGAGGACCTCTATGATGCTGAGTAGAGGGTCGTGCCCTGCTCTTATTTCCCTTTATAGGTGCTTAGTTAGGTTTAATTTATTTCCCTTAATTTATTTCCTTTCCAATCATTTCCTTTATTTCCATCATTTGTGTAAGCGCCTATTTCTTTAGTGAACTTGAATGAATAATTTTGGCTCCACCGGTCATGTAACCCGGTTGAGTCACATGTGTGTTAGCTATTTTGTTTTGTTTGTATTGAAGAAGCGCACCCAGTGCAAGCGATTGTGGGAGAGCTGCACTCTCCAGGCGCGAACACAACAGATTATTGTTGCACCCACACTACGCTCACTAAACGCTTGCGATCGACTACTCATAGAGAACCTGAACGGGACATGCATTCGTGCGCATCACAGGAACCCCCGTCTGGTCCACACAGAAACCAGCGCAGGTTTGCATCTCTTCCTCATTTAACCATGATTTCTGAGTTTGTATGCTCATGTTTGATAAATTCTCCATAAACCAACTCAAGAAATCTATGGTAATGCTTACTCCATACCTAGGGTTGACATGCTTAAGTTTTATTCCTCGTTTATAACCTTGAGGCTTGTGAACAATATCGTCATAAGGACAACATGCTTATCTAAGTAATTGACAAGTGAGAAATGACTTGATGACATGAGCTTAACTCTTTTGGTTCTAGCCCTTGGGATAATTTTGTTTTTTTTAAAAAAATTGCTCTTGCAAAGCTCCTCTTTGATATGCCACCGTCCTACCAAAGCCATATGATATTTATAGTTGAAAACCTTATACTCATATGCTGCTGGTCATTGCATTGAGCTTTGTCAAATCCTGTGACCCTTGTGAGAATTCTTTTCATTACTTTCATGATCAAGATTCATGTGCACACCACCTTTTTCCCCTTGCTATGCTTCTACACTAGAAGTTAGCATTGTATCATTCATCCATTCTACAAAATAAAGCTCCATATGTGGTGTGACCTCTCTCCCCAAAAGTATCCTTCAAAAAAGGGAGACATGGGTTATAAAAAAAGAAAGAAACACATGCTCAAAGCATGAGAAAAAAAGAGAAAGAATGGCCCATGTCCAAAATAAAGGATAAATAGGATAGAAATGGTCATGCAAAAAGGAGTTCTATAACTTAGATGGTAATAACTAGTGTCCATTCCGGGGCTAGTGTCCACCTTACCATCAACCACATTTTTCATCATATATGTATGGTAATATCTAGCACCCATTCCAGGCCTAGTATGCACCTTACCATACTCACCATACTCACACACGTGCACATCTTGATCTGATTGTATGATTTGATTTTCTCTGTGGATCTAGTTTTTGACTTTGCAATACATGTAAATACAAGTATGCTTTACCTTTATCCTACCCTGAGCTCCAAATATAGCCATCATTAGAAGTAGGGTGAAGAAAGGCAATCTAATGCCTTGGTGAGGGCACTTACACATTGAGCGATCCGAGAGAATCAAAGAAGGAGAGCAAAGCAAAATTTTCTTTAAAAAAATCATTAAAGAAAACCCCAAGTGCTGACCAACAGGTGCTTAAGAAACTGAATTCATGGTCATTCCTCTTATCAACTACCCAAGATAGCATTGTAGCCACGCCACAGAGTTCACAAGACCAAGGTATGACCTGGAATAACTCCTATGCTTGTTTCATACCTTTGGTTTAAACCCATGTGATCTTCCCTTTCGTTCAGGACGAGCAAAGGGCAAGTGTGGGGGAGTTGTTGACAGCTGTTAAGTACCTAATTTAAGGTCGTCAATCCCTGCATTTTATCATAAGAACTATGCATCCACACTAGAATAGGAGTTTAAACTAACAATTTCCACAAGTGGCCATGCTAAGTTGAATGCAGGTGTTTAGCATAAAGAATGGAGAGAAAAGACACCCTCATGATCCTAGCAAGTCAGGCTCAGCCAATGAGGGGCTGCATGCAAGCATCCCCTGGATCCATGACGTCACCAATCCAAGAGGGGAGGCCTCGGCGAATCAGAAGTCGCCATGCAGGCACCACATGGATCCCATGGCCCACCATAGCGTCTAAACCGGCTCCAAATCACGTGGACACCAGGAACCAACCAAAGGACCCACACCGACCTCTTGGAGAAAGAAACGACGAGGCGCCACCTAGGGGTCGGCTGACCCCTAGGATCGGCTGAACCACCTTAAGGGCGGTTCATCCCGGCCTTCCACGTGGTGCTCACCCATTGGTCCTAGAAGCCATTCCCGGGGTGTTTGAGGTGCTCCCACACTAGTTGCTCAGCCTATAAATAGGAGAGGAGGGGGTAAGAAGAGGATGAGCACTCTTGAAGCAACTTCTCACCTTTGCCTCTTTCTCCCCCTCTCATTCTCTCTTGGTGGAGGTGAAACCTCATCCCACCATGAGTGGGTGTGTGGAGGATCTTGCCTAGGTGGTGCTAGGTAGAGAGGAGTGTGTGGATGAGTAGAGGTGAGGTGGTGATGATCCGTTCATCATCCATCGTCCCCTTGTACCTCGTGAGTGATGCTGTTCTTCATTTAGACTAAAGTGAGTATTTTAGTATTTTCCAATTAGACTAAAGTGGCTCTCATGCATGGGTGAATTGTTCTTGAGTTCCTCGTTCGTTCATCATTTAGAGGCTCGCGTTCTTCATGAACGTGCTTCCTCGATCTAGTTGACGAGCGGGTTATTCATACTTTTGCATTCGTTCATAAGTTAGTGGCTCGTGTTCTTCACGAACACGACCCTTGATCTTTTGTTATAAGTGCATAAGTTTGCGTTCCGTTTGTGTGGTTGCCCGTCTATTAGAATATATTGAAGCTCATGCATATCTGATTTAGATCAATATCAATCATATCTCCTTGCGCGAATCGATTCAATGACAAGTACAGTCTAGCTCATCCTCGTGGGTTCGTTGCTCTGTATTTATACGGAGTGCTATAGTATTTCTATGGGACGTCAGACGTAGTCATGCTATAGTAGTAGTCGGCGGTATAGACGTGGTGTCTAGACGCTGGTTATCCTTCGAATGCCCTGTATCCCTTGGTTTGTCTTGGGGTAGGGCGCGGTAGTGACAGCCGTTGGATCCTCTGAAATCCCCCACGTTCGGATACAGTGTGTAGGCAACCATTTGCTGTGAACTAACTGTTATAGCCACGAGGAGCCGGTGTCCGAAACGAGAGCCTTATCCGAGCTTGTTCCTCTCTAGAGTCGAGAACCTACAGGAGACTTCACATCACTCACCTACCTCAGCAGGGACTGTGTGCCCTTGGATAGTCACTCGTAGAGTATCCCATACCGTTCCTTGGATTCGATACCCTTTGGAATACTCGTAGGGAGAAGTGCTACAACGGTGTATCTGTAAGCTTGCGGATTCGTTCGCACCCGTCAGTATACTCGGGTGTTCCTTACACGCTCACGCTAGACGAGCCACTAGTGGTGAGGTTAAGAAATACCAACAATATGTACATCAACTAATTTTGGTTGTCACAAATTCACTAAATTTAGACAAATTCACCTCATTTTGGTTAAGGTCATAAATTTACTTGGATTGCAGTTCTAGATTTCACTAGAATCGAAATGGATTGGCAAATCAGATTAATTCCCAAAGAGGTCACAAATTCACAATTCACAAAGAATTCACGAGTAAGGCAGCAGTACTAAGAATTCACAAGGTGAAAAATTCGCAAACTCACAATTTATATCTGTCACATACATCTCTGTCATTGTAGTAATTGTTTGTCAACACCTAAAACTAGGATTCAATCTAAGTTGGGTTGTATGCTAGAATTTCAATGCTTTGACTATTCTCAATCCTATAAATTTCACCAAATTTATCTCAGTCCTACATTTCACGAAATGGACCATTCAGAGGGTGGGGGCGGTGGGGGCGTGCCACGAGAGGAGAAGGGGGGGGCCAGTGAGAGGGACGGCAAGGGACGATGGCAGGCGGCTCGAGTAGGGACCGTACCACGGCAAGGGATGGCGGCCGGTGGCTCGAGCGGACCTCGGCTAGGGACAATAGTGCGTCGGCGGGGGACTGACGGAGCGGCGGCGGCCGTGGAGACGGGCGGTGGCGGCCAGCGGCTCCGGGCGGCGGTGGCGGTGGCGGGCGGTGTGGCGGCGGTGGGTGGTGCCAGCGGGTTGTTGGCGAGGCGGGCGGGGTGGTGGCGTTCTTTGGGTAGTGGTGGGATCTGCGGCACTTGGTGGAGGCGGGGTGGGCAGCAGGGGTAGTGGCGGGATGCGGCGTGCGGGTTGGTGACAGGGTAGTGCCCGCGTGGGTTGTTGGCGGGGAGCGGCGGCGTGGGGTGGTGGCGGTGCTGGGTACGGTGGTGGTGGGGATCTATGACGCGTGTGTGCGTGTGTGGATTAGGGTGTGGTACGGTGGCGCCCGGTGTGTAATGGGAGGCTAGATGCCGAGTGTAAGTCGCGGGACACTCGGCGTCTTCCTGGTAACCAGCGGACCGTCCGCCCTTGACTGGCGGACCATTCGCGTGTGGGAGCCGCAGGTAGACTAAGCGACCGCGGCCTTATCTGGATGGGGTCAATCCCCTTTCTTCTCCACCCCGGCTACCTGACCGCACCCCTCCTCCCTTTCTCTCTCCACCGAAGCTAGAAAGAGACCCCGGCCTCTCCTAGGGGATTTGGTGCTTCTCCGGATCGTCTGAGCTCATTCCCGGACCCTCCGTGTTCTCCTCCATCATGTCCTCCAGGTATTTCATTGATTCCTCCTTTGGTTTTCTCGGATTTCAGTCATGAACATGGTTAGGGTTTGATGTGAGGATCTCGATTTCGTACATGGTTTCTTGGAAATGGTTATGGGAATGTGTTGGTTGTATCTAGAAGAGTATGTGCTAATGATTTAGTGAAGTTTTGTTGGCTAGAGATTGATCGATAGATAAATGGGTGGTTACTATCCTTGTTCATGGCCGCACATTGTACTGCGGACGGTCCACCCCATACTGACGGACGGTCCGCAACTCACTGGCAGCCATAGACAGAACTGTGACCTTTCTTTCTTTGAATCTCTTAGCACTATACATCAATACTAATACTTGTGACATGTATTTGACAAAGGTGGAAGAGGCAGAGGCAGGGGAGGAGGTCACAAAGCGGTAGTAGGAAGAACACCAAAAAGGGCTAGACAAGAAAACTCTGATCCAGACTATGAAGAAAGTGAGGATGACTCAAGGGTTGAAACTGACATTGAAGAGGAGGAAAGTGAAGATGAACTTGTTGATGTTCATGCTCATAGTGGTGGGAGGAAGTGGACTCTCAACAATTATAAAAGAGATCGTGCTCCAGATTAATATGAGTTAGAGAGAGACATTGAGAATCTTTTCTTCCACACTCAAGTCCAAGAGGATGCGTTCTATGGGCACCTTCTTCGTAAAGTGGTGTTCAAGCAACAGAGGATTGATTTCTATCATATGGCTCAGTTTGACGTGATGTGTGGGCTTGTTCCAACATTTGAAGCCATCGGGCTTAGGACGTTTCTTGAGTGCAAGTGTGATTGGAATGACACGGTCATTCGTCAATTTTATGCCACCGTTGAAGTTGATATGATCGAGGAAAAACTCAAATGGATGACATGAAAGCGAAGGTATGAAGTCACGTTTAGAGAGTTTGGTACTGCTAATGAATTGAATTATGACTTCATAAGCTCTGAGAGCTTTGAGATCATTGATGAGCTTCCACTAGGCCTTAATGACATCAAGCGCTACTATGAGCCAAATAGGACCAGAATTCATAGAGTGTTTGAAAAATCAATTGGTCTTAGGCATCATCCAGCTGTCATTCTAAAGATAGCTAGAACCACTATGCTCCCAAAGAGTGGATTCAAAGGAGGGTATGTTGGATGGCATAGACACTTTGTGAAACATGTCATAAATCATGAAAAAGTGAATGTTGTCAGCTTGATTATGCATGAGATACAAGATAAGAAGACGGATTTTAACACAAATGTCTATTATGCTCCATACATCATGTCACTCATCTTAGAGAAGACCAAGTTCAAAGGTCCATGTGATGTGAAGCATACATTCTGAGCCTTACAACAATGCTCGAATTTCGAACAAACCATTGACTGAGTACTTGGAGGCAGACTTGCATGAGGGATGGGGAGATCCAGATGCTCAAGTGGCTCCAACTACTCAAGGGGAGGGTGCTTAGGCACCTCAGGATGATGGTAATGCTATGCCACCACCTCCACCACCTAAGCAGCCTCAATGGGTGCCTCCGGCAGGCTATTTTGATTCATATTTTGCATCCATGCAGCAATCCATGAACATTCAACTTCAGTAGATGCAGATGGGCTTCACCTCCCACTTCGAGGCTTATGGGCCGTAGATGCATAACATCTTTCAGTCCATGCAGCAGGGTTTTTAGCAGCAGATCGACTCTCGCTTTCATGACTTTGGGCAGCACATACATCAGAACATGTACACGCCCATAATGGAGAGATTGCAGTATGTGAACACTGGTCTTCATGTTGACATCGCTGCTCTGAATGACCGCTTTGATGAGATGACCACTTATGAGGAGCACCAATAGTTAGTGGACAGACAACAGCAGCTCGAGAATGACTTCACTACCTTCCGTGGTCACTTTTACTCCTATTTTCGACTCCGGTGCCACTGCGAGTTCTATCCTCATACGCCATATTGTCCTCCTCCTCATGCCGTCTCAGGAAGACTAGCTCCCTTTTCAGTCATTGATGACAAAGGGGGAGAAGATTTGGAAGGAGTGTGATTAAGTTCTCATGGATGGACCATGATCATGGATGAGCCTTCACATTTGCATGTTTATTTTATGGCGTTGCATGAACTTTGGCTTGTAATAATTGTTGCACTTCTTTGCTTATGATGTGTGGTACTAGAACTTTGGTGTGGCTTGTATGTGATGAACTAAGTTTGTTTTGCTTATATATGCTTATCTTTGGTTTGTTCTAGTACTTCTGAAAAAATTGAGGCTAACATTGTCTCGGTTTCAATTGGTAGGGAAAATTTCGCCAAAAATTTCTATCCACACCTATGTGTAAAATCAAATGCAAAATGGTATGCACATATGTAGGAGGAGTTTTTGTCTACATATTGGGTTTTGAATGCATTCACTCTATCTTATATTTGAAAATTCAATGAAATGAGTAAAGTGTTTTCAAAACTTAGAACCTTTCTTATATCACTCTTTTAAATTGTTGTCATCATTTAACAAAAAGGGGGGGAGACTGAACGCATCTAGGCCCGTAACAACATTTGATAAAGTGTAAGAGATAGTAAGAAAAATCGCTTTTGGAAAAAGCTAAAAGGTGTGCGGCGGACGGTCCGCAGGTATCGGTTGCGGACGGTCCGCAGGTATCGGCTGCGGATGGTCCGTGGGCCTCAGACGGTCCGCTGCTACTCTCAGTGGACGGTCCGCAGGACATTTAACTGAGCTCAAATTTGCGGTGAGGTTTGCCTGCGGACCGTCCGGGCCAGAGTGGCGGACCGTCCGTAGGCAATATATTGAACATCGGACCATTCGTGCGGAACGTTTAAAAAGAGACATGTTTGGAGGTTTAGAGGTTACTTTTTAACGGCAGACGGTCCACAGGCAATTTAGCTACGCTGAAATTTTACTAAGTCCCAGATGCTCTTGCGGCGAGCTTTGCAAGCGGACCGTCCGCGACCGGGTAGCGCCTTCATGAGCACTATGAAATTTTACCAAGTCCCGGATATGCTCTTGCGGAGTTTTAAGCGGACCGTCCGCGGCCGGGTGGCGGATGGTCCACAAGCAAAACTGAACATCTTTGTCAAACATAGAAATGGTACATCATACTTAAGTTGACAATTAATAAGGAATTGAAGAGATGAAAGGGTACATCAATACTTAAGTTGACAAGTAATAAGTCTTAACAAAGACAATAAGTTCAAATGCATAAAAATAAAAGGGTACATAAGTTCAAATACATCACAAGTTCACAACATTCCCAACTTAAGTTCACAATACAAGTTCACAACATAAGATCATAACAACAGTTCACATCTGAAGCTCGCAGCGTCTCTGTTGTTCTTTTCTTGAGTTCTTGGCCCTTGCAGTGTCTCCTCCTCATATTTCCTCAGACCTGTAAAGGAGATGTGTTAGCAAAAAGACGGCTGGCATATTGTTTTAATTAATTCGATAGTTGTATACATAAGGATTGAAGTTCAACTAAATGTACCCTTCCAGCATGTAGGTCAAGCCACTAGTAGCAGACGACGTTGCCATATCGTTGGTGCCATCAAGATCATTAGATGCTGACACCATTACCTCGGTGGAACCTTCCAGCATCTCAGAAGTAGTAATCGAACCATCGTTTGATGAATCGACAAGTGCTTCAGTAAGGTAGTAACCTGATGCATAAGGATCCACATGAGGTAGTGCAGTTTTTGGACTGTCTAGGTGCTCAAGTTTGTAGTTAGGGGGGTGATGTATAGACTGGTTGTAGCATACCTGCATGCTAATGACCATGTGCACCTCCTGTTCCGGAAGGCCCCGAACCCTGGCTAGCATGGTGTTGCAGATATATTGAGTAACAGAGTCGTCTGCCACGAGCATCTATAGTAAGAGTGACAATTGTTAGAGGGAACAATGTAACATTATCAGAGCAAGGTTACGTTGTAACTGTAGTTACCTTTGGGCTTAGGTACAAGTATCTGTACGCCACACGGCTGTGTTGGTTCTACATCAATCCAAATTGGCCATATGTTGACTACGACAACATTGTTCACTCTTCTGCGGATGTCTACTTGTGCCATCCTAGGTATAGTTGATGCGCGTGCAAATGTCAACATGTGCACTACAAGAAATCCTGTGATCTATGACGAAATTGTCATGACGAAATTAGAAATCGTCACGGATCAGCGAATAGCCCATTCAGGCTCAAACTGGGCCCGATTTCTGTGACGAAAGTTTGGTGTCCGTCATAGATTGAAAAATGAACCCGATTTCTGTGACGAAATTTAGTGTCCGTCATAGATTGAAAAATAAAAACATCATGGAGTTGAAGCTGATAAAATAAATATGTCACTTACTTGAAGTAACTAAGATGCGTTACCTTTTTTTAGTTTTCTCATAAAATATGAGTGGGTAGGGAAAACAAAAAATAGTAATTAAATATGTATGTGTAGGCAAGAAAAAATAAAAAAAATTGTGTGGGTTACAATTTGATCTATGCACCTCCTACTTCAACTAAAGCACTCTAACCACTACACTACATAACATTTTGTGTTTTCCTTTGCATTCAATTTTTTTGTAGTCGGTTTGTCCACTGCCACTCCCGACCAAGCCCGCCAGCTGCCGCTCTCTGGCCCCGCATGAGACGCTGAAATTGGCCGCAGCCTTTGGAAATTGGAAAAAAAAGCGACGGCATTGAGGGTTCGAACTCGGGTCTCAAAGACCACGTCCGTGCGCTCTAACCATTGGGCTACGGTGAGGTTTGTTACTTGGTAGGGACTTAAATTTTATTTATAATAGTTTTACTGATTTAATTGAATGATTTTATTTATAATAGTTTTACTGATTTAATTGAATGACGAAAAAATAGGTGCAACTCATGGGAATCGAACACAGAACCTCAGAGTACAGCTAAGGAAACACAAACCATTGCACCACTGCGTTGTTTATGACTTGTTTTGGCATACATAATTTATTAGCTTCTGAAATTGTGCTACGTGGCTGCACTCAAGAACAAAGGAATAGAGCGATTTCTTATTTTAATCCAGAATTTAAATTTATATCTGGTATTTCTCCTTCATGGAGACTTCAAATTTGATGATTCTATGCCAATTTACATAATTTTTGTAGAAGTATTATGTATTATTATCATTATTTTATAATAAGATGACTAGTAGAAGTTTGAATTTTTCCTATATGTCGATTGAATTTTTCGTCAATCTTCTAGATGTGGGACAGAATAGCCCATAGAAGCCTAAACATATTTTTTTTGAATTTTTGTGAATTTTATTAGAGGTACATATAGGTCAATTAGGAATTACTTTTCATAAACACGCAGAAATTCATTTAAATGATATAAAATAGCAAATCTATTTGAAAATTCTTGAAACTCCTAGGTGACATCTTATATGTTTTCTGTTATGTGTGAAAAATATATTTGGAGCATATAAGATAACAATTTTGCAACTTCCTTCACAAGGGTGTACACATTAGTGATTTAAAAAAAATAGAAAAATAACTTTTTTGCACAAAAAATGGCAATGTGAATCCCCATATGTTAATAGAAGAGGAAATGCAAGGTTATTTGCAGAATTGAGGTGTACATGAGCAAGAAAGTACATTAGGGTATACAAATTTCAATGTTTAAGTTGAAGTGTATGAAACAATGTGAGAGACCTATATAGTTTGTGAATAATGTATACTCCAATTTTCACAAAATCTTATGAAACTTTTTTGTCAATCTTTTACATCCATAAAATGATTCTATGTCAATTTACATAATTTTTGGAGAAGTTTTTGGTATTATTATCATTATTTTATAATAAGGTGACTAATACAAGTTTGAGTTTTCCCTATATGTCAATTGAATTTTTTGTCAATCTTCTAGATGTGAGATAGAATAGACCATAGAAGTCTAAATATAATTTTTTTTGAATTTTATGAATCTTATTACATGTACATATAGGTCAATTTGAAATTACTTTTCATAAACACGCACAAATTCATTTAAATGATAAAAAATAGCAAATCTACTTGAAATTTTTTGAAACTCCCAGGTAACAACTTATATGTTGTCTTTTGTATATAAAAAATAAATTTGTGTATAAAAGATAATTATTTTTATGTGTTACCTCACAATAGTGTAATTAAAAAAAAAGGAAAACATTAAGCAGAGAAGCCCATGCCGGCCCAAGTAGCCCGACTATTTTCGACCGTCGATCGTTGATCTGATGGTTGTGATCGCATTTCCTTGGTATATAATGCTGCATCCAGTCCAAACCCTACATCCTCCGCTCCTTAGGGCACGCATTAACGCCCGTCTGCGGCCGTGCAGTGGCCGGGTTTCTGAAACCCCCGCCTCGGGCTAGCGGGCGTGGCTCGCGAAAGGGCGGCGGGGCTCGTGCTCCCAAGCCTTACTGAGAGCAGCACCGGTCGGCCGCGACGTCGATCCCGTCACGGCGTTCGGAGCTTGGGCGTTCTTGCGCGGGAATATGGCGCCAAGAAGCGTGAGAGAGCAACCACCAGAGACCTCCATGGCGCGGCGGGAGCCCAAGCCCCGCCGCGATCCGAGTCGGCGCCATGGCGAGGAGGAGGTGAGCCGCTGCGGAGGACAACAGAGAGAGCGCCGCAGCTCCCAGGAGGCCGGAGGCCACTCCCGGAGGACTAGCGGAGAAGGGGCTGCCTCGCAGCCTTGCCGGAGGAGGGCGGTGAGGCTGGGGAAGAGGTGACCGGGGTGGGAGGAGCTTTCTGGAGCTCGTACTCCCACGCGCGCGCACCTCAAAGGATTTGTCCGGAGTGGAGGGAGGAGAGGCGTGGGATGCGGAGAGAGCGAGGAGCGTCGGGAGAGAGGAGCTCCATTCGTTGAGAGAGATCGAGAAAAATCGTGAGGAAAGAGAATTTGGCCTTGCGGTCATTGACCACGGGAGAGATATTTCCCATTGCACTTTGCATTTCAGCCCTTTTTAAACATGCTTTTCACGTATAGGTACTCTAGATATGCAAAATAGACATGAAATAGGTCCTTTAGATAGACAAATTTCATGTATAGGTCCTTGATCATAGATATAATTTCAGTTAGCACAAATTGGCTACAAAGATCAAATATGCACATGATCACCATGATTTATATGTCAAGAGATGAATTAAATATCTTACTGACTTAAATGACATCGTTATGCAATCTGCTTTTTAGGCACTCATCGTATGTCGAATAGGCATGCTAAACTGTTGTACATGCCCTTAGTCCTCACCCAGTCGCACCCCCTCCTCCCCTCCGCCGCCTCCTTCCCGACCTCTGCCTCCGCCGCCTCCTCCCCATCTGGCCACGCCCCCCTCGCCTCCGCCGCCTCCTCCCCGACCTGCGCCATTACCTCCAGTCCCCTTCCCCGCACGGGCGATGCGCTCTGGGAGCCACGGCGCGAGGCCCGCCGCACTCCCTCCCTTCCAAGATCCGGCCACAGCGGGCCTAGGTCTGGCCACCACGGACTCAGATCCATGGTCGCCAGGCCACGTACGCAGCGCGCGTCACCGAGCGGCGTCGACCTGGGCCACCGAGGTGGAGGAGGACCTCCTGGAGGTGCGGTGCGCGGGGTGCGGGGAGACGCTGCCCATCCCGCCTGCTCCGGCCCCGACGGCTGCACCCTCCGCCGCGAGGCTGCCGTGCGGGTCCATGCTCGCCGTGCCGCCGGGCTCGGGCGTTGCGGCTGCCTGTCTGTGGCGCCGAGCTCGCCGTCTCTGCCCGTCCGCACCGCTCATGCCTGTCTCCCTGCCGTCGGTCTATCGGGCCCTGGAGGTACGTGAAAATATCCCAATTCCTGTTGTCCTGTGCTTGACCCTTCCTCCTACCCAGCTGTATCTGTATCTCTAGATTAACTATGCTGCTCTGCTTGCACTTGCTGCCTCGTCCAACAAAATCAGTAATCCTTCCTGGGCAATGATGCTTGTAGCTTTCACGGGGCTGATTTAGTGTCCATGTTTATCTGTCCATGTACTAAATGATGGTACTTATGTTCCTCAGTGCTTTTGGTAGTAGCTACCTACTATTGATTAGTACCAGTAACTGCAACATGTAAACCTTGTTGAATGCTACTGTGTAGCCTGTAACTTGAGCACGACGAGATGTTCATCGTCAACCTACTCGCTGTGCACTCGCTAACCTGTGGGTGTTCGCTTGCTCTCTGTGCAGGTGAGGTGCAGGGTGAGCTCGAGCTCCCTCCCAGTTGGAGTAGATCTGACACGGAGATAAGCTAAGCTCTGCACTTCTATTTGCATCTAATTGTTCCTTCCTTAGGATTCTGTAAAATATTAGTAATCAGCTAGTGAATTTACGGGTGGTGCCAGACACTAAAGATGATTGATGTTCAGAGATCTTATATGTTGATGTCTATTCAGTAACTAACTACACACTTGAGGTGCAAATTAGTTAACTAACTATTCAGCATGCCCTTTAATTTAGTAATCTTTGCTCTTCTGATTGTGTGACCATATTCTGGATATGGTTGTTAGACTTCCAAATTTATTTGTTGCACCCAGATTTCGAGCCTGCTCTGCTCATTCCTCATTATGGATGTTGCTGTGTTTTAGTCCTTTGCGAACGACCAAGCAGATCAACTGTAGCTGCTTTTTCAATGCTTGATGCTTAGAGTTAGATGCCCCTACTGCTGCCTTGCTCCAGCTGCGTAATGCTCTAGCTCGCAATTGTAATAGCTGTGTCTCCAATCAATATTAGTAACTGATTAATATTATTCCTCCTCCAGCAAGCACTTTGCATTATCTTCCACACTGATTACTAACTGTCGGAGCAGTTGATTTATTTTTGGGAACTCTTCTCAGAGCTGAAGTTGCACAGCGCAAGGCCGGTTGGTTTCGACTGTGTTCAGAGATTGATCGCATTCAACAGCAGCAGGCTGCAATAGCTAGTGCTTCCATTTTATGCTCTCTGCATGCAGCTGTACACTTCGTTATCCAGAATGAGCACCTGCATTTATCTCTGGTAAGCACGACATGAGCTAAGCTAAGATTAGTTATCTCGAGTGAAATGTCTCTCACACTACACTAACAAATGACAATCATTGCATATTGTTTAAGCTTCTTGAGCATTTGTCGGTCAGCAGCTTGGCATCTGTGTAGGGATGTGTGTTGTGCATTTGTGTTTCTGATGATTTACCTATTTCTGGTTACATGATGGTACTTTTGAAGTTCAGAGAGCAACCTGATGACTAGTGCATATATATGCAGTTTCGAATGACTAGTGTCTCCATGCATTTCTTATTTAAAGTGCCTGATACTAGTGTCTCCATTTACATTTCAGATATGATAATTTCTAATGCTGGACCTCATTTAAGGGTGTAGAATTTGTTCTCTTTCAGGTTGATGATTAGATGCAGCAAGGAGCAAGCCATGGCAGGCTGTAGAATTTGTTCTCTTTCAGGTTGGCGATTAGATGCAGCAAGGAGCAAGCCAATCAGAAGGGGATCAGCTGCATGACTGCATCCAGTAACAAGTAGTTAAAAGGAAATAGAGGAGGCCTGATTTGCTATGCTGGATTAACAAATGCATGTGATCTATTTTTTAAATGTAATTCTGAATGTGAGCATATGTGATGCTGTTACATGTTGAAATTGCTTACTGTTAATACTGGGTTGTTTTGAATCTGTATAAATCTGGTGGGCTGAAATTTATATGGGTTGTTTTCTGAATGAGCTGAAAATTAAATCGAATTAGCTGGCCTATTTTTGGCCCATTTTTGAATTGGGCCCATTATCGAATGGCATGTGGTGCTGTCATCATTGCCACCTCAGCTGCCATCTGTCAGCTTGTCATCGTTTGCCACGTCATCAATTGCCACATCAGCGGCCACGTCATCATCCACGTCAGCAGCCAACTCATCGTCCAAGTCATCCATGAGTGATGTGGCAATCTAATCCATGACGTTCATTTTCGTCATAGATTTTGGGCTTTGGGCCGGGTTCAGTGGGCTTTAGACAATTCTATGACGGCTTTATAACGTCATGGATCACGTTAATCTATGACGAAAACTTAAGGACGTCACGAGAAGGGATCCGTGACGCTCAATACATGACCTTCTCAAATTTCGTTATAGATGCTGTTTTATGACGAATTTTCAATGATCCATGACGAAAGTGGCACGTCATAGACTACAACATTTTTTGTAGTGGTGGAATGAGACATCCTCAACTCTGAAATGGATGGACTGAACATCACATATGTTCGTGAAGATTCTAGGTATTAGCTTGGTATCCTCCCAAAAGACCGGTGGCAGTCCATATATCGAAATCCGCAGTGCTTGGACAAGGTCGGTAATTTGTACTGGTTCAGCATCTAGATCAACCCCAGGTATTGTGTCATCCAAGGGTAGTTCAGTGGAACCATACATACTACATTCATTAAAGATTTGAAGCTTATGTCCATCAATGCCAAGGTGAGGTTTCTGTGACTTCTTTGGACATCTCGTATGAGGGGACTGCCACCATATAATCACAAAGGTACCTCCAGACATGGCGAACGCTAAGCGACACACCCGCCTACACCTCTACTGCTTCCTTTATCTTCGTGCGATTGATCACATCTTCCTGTTGTGGAGATCGGGCCTTCACAAGTACTATGATGCCATTGAATCTCGAATCATTGTAGTTGACCTCAGACTCATCAAAGAGCACAAAGTTTGAACGGTGGTAGTCCCACATCTTCTCTTGCAAAATAAGATTGTTGAGTAACTAGAATAAAATCTTCATAGGATCCAACATGAAAACTACACACATGAATATATCTCTATGTACACATGATAAATCATGGCAAAAGCATATCAAACATTTATCAGGGGTGTATAATGATGATGCAAAGCTATGACAAAAGGATCATTATGATTTGCGCAACACTTTGATTTAAACAAATCGAAAACAGAGACACTAGAAGATATCAAAATAAATTCATAACTACAGATCCATAAGAACTCAATTGGGAATTCATTGAACAACTAAGTCGTTTGCTCAAATAAGTTGTTTGGTCAGCGGGAATTCAATTATCAACTAAAATTGCATGGGTTTGAACCCACGGTTGTGGGAGCCGGTGGCGGGATGAAGAGCATTTTAATTTCAAATAGAAGCTCTTAGTAGACACCAGAGCCTAAAGGTACGGTAGCCTAGACAGAAGAGCACCTGGTGTGCATCCAATCAATCTAAGGCAGAGATATAATTAAGAGCTAATTTTCTGATTGAATCCAATAAAGGCGGTTGGATGAGCGGGAGGTACAAGGCAATAAAATATCAAAATCATGCGTGCAGCCGCAGATCATTACACTACTAGATTAGGAACCATGAGCATCTAATGAGAGAAATTGCAAATCATATGAACCATTGCTCCCAAATTTCTTTTGCCCAAGGCCAATCTGTGTAGTATTCAATTTTTCTGTTTCTAAGTACTATACTATCACATGAAGCATATTTGCATTGAAAAATCACATGAAGCACCGGAAAATGACCATGAATGGGACGAACTCACTGAAACCGGTGGCAGCTAGGTCGAGGTCGCGTTTTGTGGCTAGGATGGGTCTTGGGGATGGTCTTGGCAGCGTTCGGTGGCGGCGCGGTCCCCGGGTGGCGGCGGAGGGAGGAGGTGGCGGAGGGAGGCGGTGGCGGCGGAGTGAGGAGGCGGCGGAGGGAGGGAGGAGGTGGCGGAGGGAGACAGTGGCGGCGGAGGGAGGAGGTGCCGGAGGGAGGAGGTGGCCGCGGTCCACAGGTGGCGGCGAGAGGGGCTAGTGGCGGCGGAGGGACCCAACAGCGTCGGTGGGGTGTTGTGAGTCTGTGTGCGTGTAGTGCGTGTGTGTGGGAGGCGGCGGCATGGGTGTATATAAGGTAATGGATCTATTCGCCGAGTGTCCGATCCAGGACACTCGGCGCTAAAGGACACGTGGTTCCTATGCCGAGTGGCAAAGAAAATGCTCGGGGACAATATATGTAGATGCCGAGTGTTGGGCCTATGACACTCGGCGCATATCTACGTCGTCTCTCCCCCCTAACGGCGGTGCGACGACGGGAGTTGCAGGGCCACGTGGCCCTTCTTTGCCGAGTGGTCCTTTTTGCCGAGTGTCGCATTGTTTTTTGCCGAGTGTTTTTATTTCGACACTCGGGAAAGTATGTTTTTTGCCGAGTGTTTATTTATCGTCGAGTGTTTTCCGGTTTACACTCGGTAAACAGTTACTCACCGAGTGCCCAATATAAAACACTCGGCGTATAGAAATACACTCGGCGTATTCCGGGTTTCCGGTAGTGAGTGGCGTAGCGAGGAAAAAAAACTAGCTGGGACGAACTTCTAATGATCCACCGAACCGAAATCAAGCACATTGCAATTCACATCGCATTAATGCATCTATACATTGCAATCACACAATTTTAATGCAAAGTTGAGATATTACCTTAAATTTGAAGAATAAATTGATAGTTCTTGCACCAATACATGGTAAAATGCAAAAATAAAAATGCTTTCAACATCAACTTCATATTTAAAACAAATGAAAAGCTTTCCATTTTCCCAACCAAACCACCAAGCTCGGCCAGGATTACGTTCATCTTCATGAATCATGGATAACACTTGCACCACAGAATCCCACATTGTTTCAACACGAAGTAATGTCATGAAATGAGAACCCCATCTTGTATCTCCTGGTCTAGCCAAGTTTGTCATTTGGTATTGTCCTCTACCTTTAAAAATTTCACCACTCTCTAGTTTTTTAAAAATTATTTCTCCATATTTTGCTTGTAATTTATCTTTCCTCTTGCAAGATGCACTAGTAGTTGTCACAATTAGACTAAGATAGTTTTTTTACAACATAAACCAACATAGTTGAAGAAATCATCAAAAGAGGAGCAACATTTTGCAACATTTTGTAGCGGCCGGCGGCGGTGCAATCCCGCCCTCTTCCTCCATGAGCTGCCGGCCGCCACACTCTCTGCCCGCCTGCCCGGAGGCCGGAGTCACCGCGCGCTGCCTGGAGCCGCCGCTGGGCGCTGCTCGGAGCCGCCGCCCGCTGCACGACTGCTAGGCGCTAGGGTTGCTTGCTGCTTGCGCTTCGCTGCGTCGTGCGCGTGCGGTGCTGGCCTGCCTGGCTGCCTGTCTATCTGTGGCCGATGGGCCAGGAGCCCAGGCCACCAAGGGACCATGTGATTGGGCCTTTTTAGGCTGCTGGGCTAGTAGGCCGCAAGGATAAAAAAAGCCCAACTACTCGTTGCTTTGCTTGGCCGCTGCCCTTTCTTCTCCGTCCGCCAGCGAATGCCGCCGCCGCCATGGCGAAAAAATTGTGATTATAGGACTCCCTCCAAACGTGATTTGCTATTTTGACATCCTTTGTGGATGACAAATGGGTCCATCTGTGTCTATGAATTGTGGGTCCAGTGTCAAAATAGCAAACCACGTTTGTTTGAGTCCTATAATCGCAAAATTCTCCGCCATGGCTGTAGCCGCTGCCGGGGCTCTAAAAATCACTGGAGAAGAAGGGGATTTACTGGTGCGATCCCAACTTTAGCTGGGCAGCTGCCCCAGCTCGCCCCAACATAGATCTGCCATTGGTTTGAAGTGTAGCTAGTGTTAGGGCATGCAAAAACATGAGAGGAGAAATTAGATCCATGTGTGTTTCAAGTTTTTAACACGATCGACTATACTCCTATATGTTGGTTTTGCTATGATATAATGGTTGTGGACGCGACTGCGAGTCTCTGTGACTACTAAGATCAGGATATGAGACATGCTTCTCGGGTGTAGTTTGTTGATCAGGAATTCAAAGTTTGCTGCTAGGGTTAGTTGCGATACACTCTTTGAGGCATATGATTTCGCCGCGCGCAGCAAGAGACGCACGCAATATCTGACAAATCAAAATTTATTTTTATACTATTTTTTCTTCCCACAGTAATTTTCTAGTTTTGAAAAGTATTCTAGGAGAATTTTTTCACATATGGCCAATTAACTTTATCCGGAGAACTTGCTAGGATAACAATGTTTCATGATACCTTAACTTTGTCTTGTTATTGCCATGAAATATACGATTGTAGACTATCTGTAGAGGGTCATTATAGCTAACGGGCTGACGAGTGTGAGTCTGTGACTAGGTACACCAATCTCTTGGGGGTATATATAGATGCTGATAAGAACTAAAATTGACATCAGGAGGCTACATATCCATCCTAACAATTATTTCTTTCTAACCTTCATTCCCGTCCCATCGAAATCACCAAAAATAATCGCAAATTTTTGACCGAAATCCAGGTTTAAAAAGTAATCTTCCATTGAATAGTATCAAAATTTTGGGAACAGTAATTTTGGCCACCACCGAAAAGCCCGAAATTTCACGATTTTTTGGCCGAATTTTTATCCCTGATTATGGCCTGGGTCGATTTCTTGGTGCTTAAATATAAGTATTGCATATATACTCAGATGCTAGCTATTATATATATTGTAAAACTTTAATCTCTGTTTTGTGTTGGTATTTTGTCTCTGGGTGTGTTTTCATTTTGTTTTGCTTATCTATGTACATTCCGAATATTACTTTTTGCTGAAAAGGAAAATGGGTCCGGTATAAATTGTTCACGGCTGATGCATATAAGGACTTATACTTGATAAGTTGGTCGGCCACTCACATCATCTCCTTTTAAGTGCAAGCTAGTTCGTAGCACACTTTAAAGTACAAGTACCTTTTTACAAAGTGGTATTTCCCTCTGTTTTTTAGTCACTTCTCCAAAGCTGTTAGATCAAGATCAATATAATCCATTCTCCCTGCTATATGAGCATGGGATAATAATTATTTTAGATTTCTAGGACCTCTTGGTTTACCTAAGCTGACACATTATTTCATATATTCAAGGAGCTGCATAACATTTGGTAACGATCCTAGTACTACCATTGCTTTATTATTATTCCACTCAATGAAATTAATTTTGCCTCGTGCGGCTGATGTGGCGCAAGAGCCGCTGCTCTTGTACATAATAAACTCTATTTGTTCTTAATTGAAAGGTAGAGCTCCTGCTATTTACATAATTTTTTTTGCCACTCACTGTTTCTAGTAAAAGTACATGACTGCATGTAAAACACTTCAAGTTGTATGTGTTGTTCTACAAATATATTATATGCTTGCTGATGAGCTTCATCGATCTTATGTTGTTATGCTGTTATTAGGCTAAAGTAATAGTGAGGACAGGCTTGATTTCGATTTTCGACACGTCAGTTGATCCAAAAAGCGACAGCTCAGGAGAGGATTCATCGTCAGAATCAGATGATGATGACGATTTATCCCGTCCAACGACGTTTTGTAAGCTCAGAAACTTATCGGGATCTCGGCAGGTTGCCGCTAGAGGACACCGGTCTAGCTAGGTAGGAGCTGAGGAGGCTAAGGCCAGCACCAATATATGCTGCCAGCTGCCTGGGAAGCGTATCAAGAGTAACATCATGCATGAAACAGTGATGAAGAAATTGGCAAACATGGACACATGCTGGTTTAAGTTTTTAGTTTTGAACATGGTTTAAGTTATTGTTGTTATTGTCTGGAATCAGTATAAGTAATTCATCAACTTTGATATTTTTTATTCCAATTAGTTTCTTATTAACCTTTTGCTTTCATTTTTTAAAGCTGATTATATTAGAGAAAGAGGCACCTTAGTGTGGCATAGATTAGATGTTGTAACTAGCTAGCTAGCTAGCACTACGGGAAACACGGCTTTTGCCGTGCGTCTCAAACGCACGGCTTTTGCCGTGCATTTTCTATCGAGACGCACGGCAACATTTAGCACGGTAAAGGGTCTTTGTCGTGCGCCTTCCCCCCGCACGTACGACAAAGGTCCTTTCCCATGCGTAAAGAACGGCGCACGGCAAAGAAAAGAGCCTGACGGCGCGGTAACACAGACGGCCGTCCATCATCTTTGCCGTGCGCCTCCTAGAACGCACGGCAAACATTTTGATAAAAAATAAAAAAAATACAATCCAAAGGTGGATCCGCCAGCCAGCGCCGCCGCTCGCCATCCGCATCCGCACGCCGTGGAGGCCGCCGTCTTGTTGTCGTGCCGCGCGCGGTGGGGAGGTCGCCGCCGCTGCTGCGTCAGAGCGGTGGCCAGCGGCCCCTCCATTGCTCCTCCCCCGGCCGATCGGAGATGTTGAAACGAACCAGATTTCCGAAACTGGAAACTCGATCCTCTGCACCTCTGTGATAGTCCCAGGAAGTGGCTATGACGTGCAATCCCTGTCTCAAGTGGTACAAATCCATACAACACAGGAATAAAGGAAACATTACATAATTTTTATTATAACATCAGAGTACATCTCTTTGGCATAAGCCGGGTACAAGTCCAACTGGACTAAACAAGAATGGTAAAACATCTACGCAGCGGATTTATCGAAGCGAAGCGTCTCCAGCTCTATAGGCAAACTTGAGTGTAGGACCAGCTCTAGTCTTCTCATCCTTCATCGTCGATGTCGTAGTCGATCACCAAGTCACAGCATCCCACTCTCATATGCGATGTGGGGTCACCAGCTCCTATCCCCACATCTCAATGGGCTCACACACACGGGAGAGAAAGCTGAGAAAAATACTAGCGTGTGAGAGATCGAAAGGGCTGTCCAGACCAGTGGACACGGACTATAGCTATAGGTTTAACACTCTGCAGAGGTTGTACAACTGGACCCGCCGGATAGGGCAGAAACGGATGCCTCCGATCCACATCCCTTCCTAACGGCCGGAGACCTAGCAGTGGGTGGCACTCTCCTGCCTCTCCGAGCCTGACTCGTTCTGAACTGGGGCGTGAAACTTGCCAGCAGGGCCTCAGAGCTGTGAAACCTTCCCCGGAGGAGCCGGGGTGACGTCTACTCGGGGGGTATAACCCGTCCCCCTCACACGACCACACCGGTCCGCCTACAAGCTGACTGCCAACCACCAACTAGTTCTCGGACCGAACCCCGCCCATACGTGAGCGAACGGTTTGTACGAAAATAGCCCAAAGATCAAGGTCACACAGTCAATCGGTCCTTAATTGCAGGAGCGAGCACTCACCAACTCCCGTCCGACCGGGCTGCAGGGAGGCCGGTCGCATCTCCCCTAGACATGCGTTCACAAGTAACCAAAGCGGCTCGCTCCCGCGGTAACATGTCAAGGATACACACTCACCCAAAACACACGCTAGAATACCGAGATATCCCAATCTCAATCCAAACCAGAGATCCATCCATATCACAAATCAGGTAAAATATATGGATAGTAAGTATCGGGGACTAGCTAGGGGTATGTAGCTAGTCCCAAAGGTAGGAAGTTAAAGGAACAGGGTATATCAAATCCAAGGCATGGCTAAAAGATTGTCTATGCATTTCAATCATCCAAAGTTTAATAAATAAAGCACTAGCAACTAAATAGCATGCATGGGATCTATATGGTCAGGAGTGACATGACACGCATGTAGTCGAGAGTAGTAGAGGTTGAGGCCTTCCTTGGTCGGAGGTCTTCTCGTCTCACGTTTCGGGTCGTCGTCGCAGCTCGGGTCTTCGAACGTGATTACAAGCCTACACGAGATGCGACGCAAAAATAAATAACGGCAATCATCTAGGCAATAACTCCAAATAACATCAATTTAGAAGAACCAAATAAACCCCAACTAGCTACAAGCAGCACTAGCTTAAATTAAGGAATTTAAGGTAATTAGTTTTATAATAAAATAGTTTTTTAGTATTTAGCTTTATATACTAGAGAACAAGTTGGAGAGAAGGCTTAGTTCAAGGTGGGATTGCCGATCAAGGCTAAAGGTTCGGTGATCGCGCTGGCAAGGCATTAGCGCAACAGATAGGTGCGACAAAGCGGAAGCTCGGAGGATGATGAGAGAGAAGTAAGGCGATACGAGCTAGGTAAGGTATTATCAGGCCAAGGTGTGCAGTGGCAGCACCAAGAGGAGGAAGGGATCGACTTGTGGTCGATAAAAGAGTGATGATACGGTAAGGCGTGTTCGGGAGCACGGCGGAGCAAGTGCTGGCGATGCGACGTTAACCACTGCGTAGTAGCTAGGTTGCAACACGGGGTTGTCGTTGCTCATGGCACCCGCCTTCACGGCATCCTAGTTGCAAGCTCTCGCATACAGGCGCGCACGCAAAGACGGATCAAGGTAGAGCGAGAGCGGATACGTGGGTTGCGGCACAAAGTGGTGGAAGCGGTGCAAGCAAGGTAAGCGGTGTGAACACGACCTGGGGTAGTTATTCCTTTCCGCAGCACGCTAATGGCTAGTTGCGGGGCTCCGGCGTCCCAGACCCACAATAGCGTAGTGGCGGGCAGCGACCACGAATTCTACGCCAAGAACATGGGGCAAAAAGGGCTCGGTTCAAGGGCAAGAGCAGAAAAGGATAAGGTAGCAGAGAGCGCCTCGGAATTAGGAAACCAATGCAATTGGTTTCATAATTTTCGGAGCTCCGGATAATTAGTTATGAATTTTTAAAGGAAAAAGGATTTATAAATCATTTATTAAATCATTTTATTTAAATAGAAAATAATTTTATTAAGGGGTAGTAGGCCGAAGTTGGGCCCTAAGTGTTAGAGGCTCATTGGGCCGGCCCAAGGTTTCAAAAGTCTAGAAAAGGTCCTTGAACAAAGCTTGGCTCGGCCTGGTTAAGCCTCGGGCTCAAATGGCTTGAATGGGCGCAAAGCGGCGAACAGGTCATGGGCATGCCGAGACAAAGCGCATCGGCAGCGAGCTCGGGCTCCGCTCGGCGGTTCGGTGTGCGCGGACGACAACGGTGGGCGACTGCGGCACCTGCATGAGCCATGGCTCGAAGGCCAGCACACAGACCACGCGCAGCACGGCGACGGCGATGGCGCGACGCAGGGGCTACAGCGGCGTATGCGCTGGAAAACAGGAGGCGGCGCGGCACGAAGGCCGCGGCCATGTGTAGGCAAACCAGGGGCAGATAGAGACGGCGAGGGGACGTGTTGCTCACCGGTGGGCTTGACTGAAGGCAAGGCGAGGTAGGAAGAGGTCGAGGCCGTGGCGGCTTGGCGCGGTGCAGGCAGGCCGGTGGTCGTGGTTCGGCTTGGGGCGGCGTCGTCGTTCCCAGGGTTGAGGATGCAGCGGCGACGTTGCAGAGCGTCCAGGCAGCGAGGACGCGCAGCGCCCGGTGGTGCTTCAATGGCGGCGACGACGTGACGAAGGCGTTCCTGGCGCGGTGTAGGTGTCCGACTTCGTGATGCTCGAGCTCGTCCTGTACGGCGGCTTCCTGGCTCGGTGGCGCGGCGAGCGCTGAGTACATGGCCGGCTGTTGCTAGGTCGATGGAGGAAATCAGGGGAGGTGGCCGTGTAGCTGCTAGCTACTGCTTGCTGCTTGGATTTTGCTCCTGGTGATGGCTTGCTCGGTTTGCAGACAAAAGGAAAAGGGCAAAGGCTTGCAGCTACAAGGAATTGAAGTAGCCGGGAAGGGGTAAAAGAGGTTGTTGCTGCTTTGCTGTAGATCGATTGGGAGCAGGGAGCAACGAAATTGCTGCTGCCTAGCTTCTTGCGACAGGGGAAAAGAGCAGAGGGAGATCGAGTGGTGGCAGCAAGGAAGAAAGAGAGAGGTGGCCATGGCTTTCGAATTGGGGAAAAGAAGCTGCAGCTTTGCTTGCTGGATTGGCGAAGAGAGGAGAGGTGGTGCTGTTCGGTGGAGAAGAAAAGGATTTGCAAGCATCGGCTTGAAAATTGGAAGCTCGTGGTTGCTAACTTGGAGAAAGAGCAGGGAAATAAATGAGATGGTGGCTTGCTTCGAGTGGAAGAAAGAAGAGAGAGAGGAGTAGCAGGCGGCGGCCGCAGGGAAGGGAGAGAGAAGAGGAGGAGATGTGAGGGTATTTAAGGGGAGTGGTTAGGGTTAGGATTAAGTGGGTTTTTAGATGAGTCTTAGTTTTTGGGCCAAAATATATTGTCTCGCGAAATAAATCGGTAGCAATTTATTTCGTAAAATCGGAACAAAAGAATTAGACTAATTTTCCGGAAACAAATTAAATAGCACGATATTAATTTGAAGAGACGGAAAATATTGCCATAATTCGAAAGAAGCTCCCAGATGTTTGATCCAAATGAATTAGCCTATTTTCCGATATCGAACCAATTTCACAGGATTAATTCGAAAAGTCGGAAAATGTTATATAATTCACTTAGTAAATTCCAGAGCACTTCGGAAGGATCGGAAAAAGGTTGTGGGCTTAGAGATTAGCAGATCGAGCTGAGGAAGACGTTAGCAGATCAAGCCGAGCTAATTGGCTAGTGTTAGCTCGGGTGCAAAGTTAGTGTTAGCCACACAAGGTTTACCTTTCAAACAAAATAATTTTATATTTAGTTTGAATTTGAATAGTTCAAATTCAAACTCCACACAACTTCAAGATCCAAATAAGAACCATTTTAAAAATCCAACTCACATCTAAACCATAATTTGGAAATAATTTTTATATAGTTTTATTTTATAGAGAGTTTGAGATGAGAGGCTAGCAAATTGGGATCAAATTTGGTAGCACACAAGTTCAAACAAAAAATTTTAAATTTTTGCGAAAATTTTCTTATGGGAAAACATTCAAAATTCTGAGATGTTACAGATGTGGAGGCCACCTCTGCCTCCGCCGGCCAGAGATGTGGAGGCCGCCTCCGCCACGCGCCGTCGGTGAGGGAGGAGCGCACCGCCGCCGTCCGCCGGCCGCCGCCGCTGTGAGGGAGGGGGAGGGAGGACGGGCATGCCACGCCCGTCGGTCGCCGTCCGCCGTCGTCGTTGCTGTTCGCTTGGAGGAGGACACCACCGACCGCCATGGGAGGGTCGCCTGGAGGAGGAGGAGGACGCCACTATGACTCCACCGTGCGGATCTGCCGTCCGCTTCCTCGACAAGCCCGCCGCCATGGCCGCCGCGTGGAGGAGCCGCCGTCGTCGCCGCGTGGAGGAGCCGCCTCCGCCGCCGTGTGGAGGAGGAACCGCCGCCACCGCGTGGATCTGAAGGAGAAGGGGCGCCGGCGAGAAGGGTGGGAGGAGCGGGTGTCGGGTGGGAGGGTGTAGGGTTTGGGGAGGCGGTTATATATAAATGTATCATCAAATTTTGACAATTAGATCGCGAGATCGACGATCTACAGCGGTTGGGGTGGTGGTGGGCTGGTGCGGTGTTGTGGGCTGGGGCGGTGTTGTGGGCTGGGGTGGTGGTGGATCGGTTATATATATAAGTTGATTTGTTTTCAAAAAATGCTGCAAATACATTTAATTAGTTAAATGTAGCAAACAAACACAAAAATATTCTAAAATTTGTCATGGAGTACAACATATTGTATGTGAAGAGTATAAAACTTTTCAAAGTCAAACTCAAATTTGATCGTCGTTCAAATTTGACTTCTTTGAAAAAATTGCTTGAAATACAATTAATTATTTAAATGTAGAAAATTAATCCAAAAATCTACCAAATTTTACCATGAAGTCTCACATGTGTATGTATAGAGTAGAAAATTTTCAAAGTGACGAGAGTTTGTTTTGAGGGGCTATTGGATTTGGGGGTTAGGAGGACATATATGGGAAAAAAACTTTGCCGTGCGCCATACCAAAAACGCACGGCAAAGATACCTCTTTGCCGTGTGTTTTTCCAAAAACGCACGGCAAAGGTACTCTTTGCTGTGCGGCAAAGCAAAAACGCACGGCAAAGACTTTTAATAAAATCTAAATTTTACATAGAAAAACACTAAAATTATCAAACGGCTTCGAAAAAATACCAAAATTTTACATAGAACAACTTATATTGTCTATTGCTTATAGAAAAAAATTGAATTCAAATTCAAATTTTATCGTCGCTTTTCATTCAAACTTAACCATCTCAACTCTCTGAAACTTCTTCGGAGATGTTTCGATTTGTAAGCACCGTACATGACAAAATATTCAAAAACTTGTTCAAATTTTTACTACAGCCTCCACATATGATATCATGAGCCCTTGACGAATCTTATAATTTTCAAACTTCATTTGCATTTTTAGAATTTTAAATCATTTGGACACACGATCATGGTCGTGTTTCCTAGTCAAGATGTTCAAAATTTCTTTTGATTTCATGGAAGAGGTCTTAAATTAGGCTAAATAACATGAATATTATTTTTTCACTCATTTTATTCTATTATTTGAATCACTTGTAGTTCAAATTTGGCCTCTTTGAAAAAAGATTGAAATGTAATTAATTAGTTAAATATAGAAAATTAATACAAACATCTACCAAATTTTACCATGAAGTATCACATATTGTATGTATAGAGTATAAAAAATTTCAAAGTGAGGAGAATTTGTTTTTCGGGGTTATTGATTTTGGGGCTTAGGAGGACATATATATGAAAAAAAAACTTTGTCGTGCGTGTTTTCAGAGACGCACGGCAAAGAGGTATCTTTGCCATGCGCGGACTGAAAAACGCACAGCAAAGGGGACAACAAAAAACTTTTCCCCTCCACTTCCTAACGGTTGGTAACGGCCGGTGGGAAAAAAATGTTTGTGGTGCGCCGGAGTGAAACGCACGGTAAAGGGAATGTCTTTGCCGTGCGCCACGAAACAAAACACACAGCAAAGATTCTTTGTCGTGCGTCGGAAATAAAACGCACAGCAAAGATTCTTTGTTGTGCGTTTTTCAAGGTGCACGGCAAAATAGGCTCTTTGCCGTGCGCTCGAAATAAAGCGCACGGCAAAGACCGTGGCGAACGGCAAAGAGCGCACTACAGGAAAAACAACTATCTGTATCGGTTCCAAAACTCCATTAGTACCGGTTTAGAACCGAAGCAAAGCGTACTAATGTGGAGGCCACATTAGTACCGGTTCTCTTTACCTGCTACTAATGTCGCTTTAGTACCGGTTGGGGAGACCACCCGGTACTAATGTGGCCTCCCCCTGGCGACGTGGCGGCCTCCACATTAGTACCGGTTGGTATAGCCAACCGGTACTAATGTACTTTTTCTTAATTTCCTATTTCCATTTCTTTTTAGTTTTTTTCGTATTTGAACGTTTTTAGACGTATTTGTTTGGTTCGTTTATACTAATCAAATACGCAGCGTTATAAAGTCGTTTGTGCATATATAAAGTGACATCATACATATATATACATACACGGAATCAAATGTTAGAAGTGTAACGTCATCGTTTTAAGCCCCTCCTCGTCGTGATGTGCTCGTAGTGACCCTAGAAGAAGCTCCTACTTTCTCGACGTTTTTCTTCTTGTCCTTAGAAGAAGTTGCTTCTTTGTCGTCCTCCTTCTTGTCCTTAGAAGAAGTTGCTTCTTTCTCGCCCTCCTTCTTATTGTCCTTAGCAGAAGTTGCTTCTTTCACGACGTCTTTGTCCTTGTCCTTAGAAGAAGATCCTTCTTTATCGACGTCTTTGTTCTTGTTCTTGTCGGTGCTTTCTGAGCTTCATTAGCAATGCTAGCGGTGTCTTCTTTGCTCCTTTGTTACCATTGAGTCACCGGCATGAAACTCTCCTGCGGGACTAATCACCTCATCTAGAATAAATCCGCAGAGTTGTTCTTGAATTAACCGGATTCTTTGCGTCTCGAGTAATCCTTCCTTAATGTTAGAAATCTACAAAAGAAGTTATTAATTGTTAGAAAAAAGAATATGAATAATAAGAACAAGGGATATGTTTGTTTGCATTTTGTGTACGCACCTTCTCGGTGAAGGGCCCAAGCTACGTTGCAAAGTGATGGATGAACTCACATACATAGAATCCGCATAGATTGGTACCGGGTGGCTGTTTTAGGCACTGCACATATGTGAAAATAAAAGTTAAGATATATTTGTTAACTTGTATTGAAAAAGATCAACAAAGAAAACACGTACCGGGAAATCATGGTAGAATTGAAGTTTCTCTTTCAAGGGGCCCCCTCACTTTAAACGGAACATATCCCATGCAGCATTCAACAATTCTACTAGAGGTTCGTACCATTCACTATATCCGCCAATAGAGTCAAAGACGTGGGCAAGACTTAAATCAGGTACAATAATAATGAGAATCCAGTGGAAGCTGTCAATACATTTTAGGGAAGAATCAGTTAATTGAAATATTGAATGTATTTTGAAAAAGATAAACAGTTGAGAAAACGTTGCTCATGGCGGTTGTATGGAATAAGTATGCAGTCCTTGAAGCGTTGGCGGTCCGAAATGTGAATAAGGTCTCCACGAGGGCGCAGGGAAATCACGGACAAAGCGTCTCATTTAGCATTTGAGGATCCATGAAGCCGATGTCGTGCACTCCAAGCCTCCGGCAAGCTTGCATCTCCATGCTGCATGATACAAAATAAAGAAGTTCAGGTACGGTCTAAAATGGCTAGAGCGGTGATTCTAAGATTATGGTACAACAAATACTTACAGAACCCAGCAAGTGACGAAGGAGACGTCCACTGCATCCATATTGAATAGGAACAGAACTCCTTCATGGGAATAGGGAAAGTGGTGCGACCTCGGAAAAAATGACGGTCTTCATTTCTAACTTCGATAAATTCAACCCCTCGTCCCGCCGTTTGCATGTGCCATTTGTGCAGAGCATACATCCTAGTTGGAAGGTCCTGCAACAATCGCTCCCAGAGAAGCGGCATCCCAGGCACATAATCACGTCTACCTGACCCTGGGTGCTTTTCAATTTGAGCAATGCCTAGAATTTGAGCAGGTGTCAGTTTTGCGTCCAAACCGAATTCAAACAATCCACGCTCCGCATCTGAGAGCACCCGTAGGTCCGGGACAGATTGCTTTGATTGGGTCCCTAGTTGTGGAACAGTTTTCCCAACTTTCTGAGCCTTATTGGCTTTATGGAATTTGAGCGCCGTGCGATCATAGTCAGACAACGTAGGTCGCTCCGGCTTTTTCCTTTTTTCTTCCTCCATTTTTTCGTGAAGTGGTGAAATTTGTACATGTCAAATGGTTTCTCAGGTGCAGGCGTCTTCTTTTGAATATTTGTCCGTCATCCAGCTCCTCATAGACGCATCTAGTTCCTCTTGCGTCTTCTCGTAAGATAATTTCGGTGGAGGTGGCTTCTCCTTGGGTATCCTCTGCTTCTTTGGAGGAGGAGGAGGATGTCCTCGTCTGGAACCCTGCTTCTTTGGAGGAGGCGAAGGATGTCCTCGTTTCGAACCCTGCTTCTTTGGAGGAGGAGGAGGAGGAGTAGCATGTTCCGGACTACCCCTGTCAGTTGCATCATGTTCTGGACTGCTGCTGCTTTCCCTTCTAGCTGGGGAAGGTGGTACCTGATCTTGGACTGCAGTTGTGTTCTCTTCCATTATCTCTATGAGATCCTTGGGCCACAAAATCCAAGTGTGCAATGCTTCCCCTAGAGTATTTGCATCATCAGCTCCCGGGAACTCCAAGTCGAGGTCATCCCAGGTATCAACCACTCAATCCAGAAAGACTTTGTTGCACTCGTGACTGGAATAATCGACGTTCAAAAATAATTCCCCTGGCTGCAGTACCTCAGCCACACTGTACGCCACCAAAATCCTCTTGTTTCTGACTTGAAAAAAAATGTCACATGCGGACCTCGTAGTGATGTCGTCCACGGGGTAGCGGCATTGTTCTAACGGGGCAGCTGCTTCCGTGGCGGTTGGAGATGCTTCTATGGGCGACACTACTTTACGCTTGTTGGATGGGCTGGCTTCATCATGATGCGGCCACGAAGGCTGCAGTGCTTGACTTGATTGCTTGCTAAGAGCAAAGCGCCACCACCTTCGTCGATGATGTCTTCCATTTTTTTCTCATTCATAAAGACCCGTTGTTGCAGCTCTCGTATCTGTCGTGCATGTTGTTCCTTAGTTCTTTGACGACTTCTGTAGGAATCAAGGTGCTCCTGAAATGCATATTTCCATGGAATAACACCTTGCCTCTCGCAACGCCCGGGTGTTCTCTTGTACCTAGTGCCATAGTAAGCTCGTCATTCTCTCGATCAAGCACGAAAGTTCCTTCTGCCACTTGCCGTATTAACTCAACAAGCCTTGCAGCTGTCTCTCTTATTTGATCACCCGGCAACAAAGATCCATCTTCGGGATTGAGCTTGCCACCATGTGCAAAATAATAATGCTTTGCCCGCTCGGCCCACTCTAGAGTTGCGGGTACGATTCCTCTAGCTACTAGTTCTTGTTCCTCCCGCTCCCATTTGGGAATGGCCTTCTTGTAACCTCCGGGCCCAAGCGTATGAAATTCTTTTTTCTTCCGTACATTGACGGTGTTGGTTTCAATCATCTTGATGGTGTCTACCGATTTCTTGTGCCGCACTAATGCATCCCAGTGATCTCTTAACTTCCCCAATCCCTTCATTGGAAATCGTGTGTAATCCTTCTTAATGTAGTCTTTGGTCAGACGCTTCTTGTAGGACTGGAAGGCAATTGCACCCTTTTGCATCGCCTAATAACGCACGGTTGCCAGCTGGTCTTCATTCAAGTCCGGGAATGCAAAGTGAGCTGACACTTGTTTCCAAATCATGTCCTTGTCCGTGTCTGCGACGACATCTTCCCGCATGACCGGATCCTGTTGAGCATTCTCATCATCACCTTCCAATACTGTGTAACGGAGTCGAGGAGCATCAGAAGCTTTCCAATACGGAATGCTTATTGGGATGTGATCCCTGACAAGAGCTCCAATGTGGTTCACCAACTTGGTCATGATATGTTCCGGAGCCACAGGTTTCCCAGCATCATCGACTTCTGTTATGATGAAGCGACCCTCTAGGGGCTTCTTCGGTCCGCGTTTCCCTTGACGCTTCTTGGAGCTCGAAGATGAAGGAACCCAGAGAATGGAAAAAGTACTATTCATATATGAAAACTCCTGAAGAAAAGTCAGGATGCAAATCTTGAGGGCCATCATTATACCTCTTGTTGTTGCACATCGTTGCTTTCCTGGGCAATTGGTTGCTCTTCTCCGTGTTCTTGCCCATCACCTTCCATGTTGAGTACTTCTTCGCTTTGAGGCTGCTATTGACCAATTATATTTAAGATCATTTCCTCATCTTCTTGTTCCCTCTCTGATCGAACCATCGTAACTAAAACAAGTGTACATGAATTTCTGAGTACATAAAAGAGTTTCTGAGTACATAAATGAATTTCTGAGTACATAAATGAATTTATGTGTATATAAATGAATTTCTGAGTACATAAATAAATTTCTGGGTACATAAATGAATTTCTGGGTACATAAATGAATTTCTGAGTATATAAATGAATCGAGCCTGTCGAGCGAGAATAGCTAAGTGTCGTGCGGGACTCGACCGTGTCGGCGAGCGAGTCCTCGAGCGTGTCGAGCGAGACTAGCTAAGTGTCGGGCGGGGTCAAGCGAGCGAGTCAAGCGAGAATGGATCATGTCGAGCGAGACTAGCTAAGTGTCGGGCAGGAATCGACCATGTCGGGGGGGGAGGGGTCGAGCGAGCGAGAATCGAGCGTGTCGAGCGATACTAGCTAAGTGTTCAGGGAATCGATCGTGTCGGCGATAAATACATATTTCATTTCTAAATACATATTTTTATCTAAACACATATTTCATCTCTAAATACATATTTCTATCTCAATAAATACATATTTCATCTCTAAATACATATTTCATCTCTAAATACATATTTTTATCTAAATACATATCTAAATCTAAAATAATTAATTAAATCTAAAATCACTAATTAAATATAAAATAACTAATTTATCTAAAATCACTAATTAAATTTAAAATCACTAATTAAATCTAAAATCACAGATTAAATCTAAAATAGCTAATTGAAAATAAAATCACTAATTAAATCTAAAATCACTAAATACAACTAAAATCACTAATTACAACTAAAATCACTAATTAAAATAGAAATAAGTAATTAAATAAAAAACGGTGACAAGAGCTCATGGCGTCGTCAACCGCTGACGTCGAGCCTCACCGGGCGGGCGCTTGTCGGAGGAGGCGAGGCGCGGCGGGCGGCGGCGGAGAGGCACGGGGCGCGAGTTGGGCGGGACGCCGGCGTGGGGACGACGGCCGAGCGAGGCGGAGGGAACAGCGCGGCGGAGCGGAGGTAGACGGAGAAGCGCTGTGAGAGCAAGGAGCGGCGGCAGCGGAGCAGGAGGAACGACGGCGTCCGGCGCAGGACGAGTGGCCGGGCAACAAAGCAGGCGGCGCGGGCCGGGGACAAAGGAGGGGCGACGATTATGGCCGGGCGGGGGCAAGCGGCGGCGTGGAGGATCGCGGCGGCGCGAGGGGACGGCGGCGGCGCGGGCGCAGGGACGCGGTGGCGCGAGCGGCTGGGCAGCGCGGCGGCGAGGCGGCGTAGCAGGGGAGGGCGCGCGGTGATCGGCTAAATGTTGGCTGGGAGGGAAGAGGAGGGAAGAAGAGGGCGGGCTTATATAGCCCGCCACAGGTGCTCAACAAGGCCCGGTACTAATGTCAATAATGGGTCAGAGAGGACCCGGTACTATTCTTGCGTACTGCGGTGCCAAGAATGCCCTACTACTAATGTGTACATAGGCGTCAGCGAATGCACATTAGTACCGGGTCCTATCTAGGCCCGGTACTAATGTGCTTTTCCAGTTTTCTTTAAATTTCCAAATCTATTTCAAATTGTTGTTAAATTTATTATAAATCATATTGAACACGGTAAAATTACCGAACAAATTCTATTATACTTAATTTAGTTATACATTATAGAATGTGAAGTTAGATTTGAAAATTATCAAATTTATTTACTTAACTTAGTAATAAGTTGTTTTGGTCAAAAATCTTATGTTGAATTTAAAATCGAACAAAATACATTTTTGCCGTGCAAAAATTTATATAAGCAAGAAATGTCGTGTTATAATCATGTTTACCTCGATCTAGTATTGCTTGTGTATATTTTCATGTTAAATTAATTATTTAATACTAAATGATGTATATAAAACTAAAATAAATATTATTTTCACCGATAAATATTACAATACTTTGTTACAGGATCATACGTTAATAAAACTTATTATACATCATCATCATTATCTAAGGAACGTTAATAACCTTCCTCTTCATGAACGCCCTCCAGTGATCGTGGCGTAAATATGGAGCGCCTCTTGTGCTAACAGGATGCTTGGGTCAACCTTGACTGAAAATGGAGGAAGATCATCGAATTGGTCATAATCATCGAAATGTCTCTTGTCCTCAACTCCAACGATTTTCTTTTCCGGTAGAACTATGTGACGCCGACTGAAAGAACCACTTTCTCGGTACCCTTCTTTATCGCTGGTTTGCTCGATATGTCATCACGTAGAAAACTTGTGTCACATCATTGGCTAGGACGAATGGTTCGTCCTTTGTATCCAATCTTATTGAGATCCACAACTGTCATCCCAAATTTGTCTCGTTGTTAAACCTCCTCCATTGTTGACCCACCGGCACTTGAGAAGAGGGACTTTTAAAGCTCGTAGTCCAATTCCCATATCTCTTCAATGAAACCATAGTATGTTTGTATGTTCCCTTCCTTGTCTCGCATCCATACGAACACCACTGTTTTGGTTTACGCCTTCTTGTCTTGTGCTGCTCGTGTAGAATGTGTAGCCGCTTATCTCGTATCCTTGAATGTATCATCGTGATAGATGGCCTCCTAGCCAACCATAGATATCTCATCAATAGTTTTATCACCCCTCACTTTTTCCACAGCCAGACGCCGGGTTATCAATGTGGTGTCGTGTAATCCGTGGTTCGACTTCCCTTCATTTGCAAAGACGAAGAATGGACTTGTGCTCTTCCAAGTATGGAGCCACATGTGATGATTGATGCAGACAATGTAATGTGCTTGATCATATAACATTGCATCCATGTCCATCCGAGATTTTTTCCCTATTGTGCCCTTTCCTCTGAGCCTCCCCTCATGGCGTGATATAGGAAGTCCAATCGGACACATGTCATCCATAAAGTCGACACAAAACTCTATGACCTCCTCTCAGAGCATATCCTTTGCGATGCTTCCTTCAAGGCACGATTGCGAACATACTTCTTAAAATAAGACATCAACCTCTCAAAAGGGAATATGTTGTGCAGATATACAGGCCCGAGGATAATAACCTCTTGAACCAGATAGACCAAAAGGTGGGTCATGATATTAAAGAATGAAGGTGGAAAGATCATCTCAAACCGACGAGGCATTGCGACGACATCATTCGCATCTTCACTAGAGTTTCGGACGGATTGCCTTCGACAAAGCTGGTTGAGGAATGCACACAACTTAGTGATTACTATTCTCACATTCTCTGGCAGAATACCCCTTAACAGCAGCTTGTGTCATCAACACGTGGCAGTCATGAGCCTTGATTTATGAATATCTTCTCTTTCATATTTATTATTGTATGTATGTTTGAGGAGTAGCCCTTGCTGGGACCTTCATACTATTCAAGCAATCGAACATTCTCTCGCTTCTCTTCCTTGCTTAGGGTGTAACTTCAGGTGAGCCAACTAATTACCTTTTTCTCTCTTTCTGGGATGTAGGCCTTTTCGCTGGTTCATAGCTTTCAGATCCCTACGTGCTTCAATTGTATCTTTTATCTTTCCATATATACCAAGGTGGCCAAGTAAGTTCATGCAGAAATTCTTTGTCATATGCATCACATCAATTGCATTGCGAATCTCAAGAATTTCCCAATAAGGTAGCTCCCAAAATATCGACTTCTTCTTCCACATAGGTGCATGTCCAGCGGTGTCCTTTGGGACTTGTACACTACCAGAACCCTTGCCAAACACTACCTTCAAATCTTTCACCATGGCGAATACGAGTTTACCACCACGGTGAATGGGCTTCTTACGTTTTTCTTCGACACCTTCAAAGTGTTTTCCTTTTTATCTTAACGGGTGTTTAGGAGGAAGAAAGCGACGATGGCCCAAATACACTACCTTTTTACTGTGTTTTAGATACACGCAGCAAGTATCATCTAGACATGCGTGCATGTCTGTATCCCTTGTTTGATTGTCCTGATAGATTACCAAGTGCTGGCCAATCATTGATGGTGACGAACAACAATGCTCGTAGATTGAAGGTCTCCTGTTTGTCCTCATCCCACACGGGTACACTTTCTTTCTTCCGTAATGTTTTAAGATCCTCAATCAATGGTCTTAGATACACATCAATGTCATTGCCTAGCTTCTTTGGGCCTTGGATGATTATTGGCATCATAATGAACTTCCGCTTCATACACAACCAGGGAGGAAGGTTGAACATACATAAGGTGACAGGCCAAGTGCTATGACCGCTACTAAACTCACCGAATGTATTGAATCCATTTTTAAACCAAACCGAATGTTCCTTGGATCCCCCGCAAATTCCTTACATTCTTCGATCATCAATTAGTCTCCACTAGGACCCATCAGCGGGGTGCCTGATATGGTCATCTTGTTTGCGTTCTTCTTTGTGCCAACACATCAACTTTGCGTTGGTCTTGCACCTAAATAAACGTTTCACCGTGGTATCACCGAAAATACCACATTACCTTCGCAGAATTTTCTTCTTCCTCCACTCGAACTTCATTAGCCTCATTGCGTGATCTTATAACGCTGCGCTTCGCACACGTGACAAGCCTCCAAATTTTCATATTCATCACCCTCGGTAGAGGATAATCATTAGGACATGCATGTATCTTTTCTACCTCCAAACCTAGAGACAGACAACCTTTTAGCTTCGTACATGGACTCGCAATTCATTCCCTGAAGTATGTCCTTGACGATCATCATCAACTCATCAAATCCCTTGTCCGAAAGTCCATGTTTAGCCTTCCATTGCAGCATTTCCAAAGTGGTACCCAACTTCTTCTGCCCCTCTTTGCAACCTGGAAACAACGGTTTCTTGTGATCTTCCAACATACGCTTAAACTTCTTTGACTCCTTCACCTTTCGCAATCTCCCTTTGCATCGCGGCAACACCCGACTTAGATCGTCCGAGAGGTTCATCTGCATTGTTGGAGCTTCTTGAGTCTCTTGCATGTGATCCTCTCCCATTGGATCATCTGCAAAGGCACCTTCTTGAGTCCAACTGGAATACGATCATCTTCCACTTCATCGCCTTCCATTATAACCCCTTTCCCCATGCTTTGTCCAAACAAAATAATTTGGCATGAATCCCCATTTGTATAGGTGATCGTGGAAGACTCTTTATCGATGAGAAATCCTTCTCATTTTGCACATTTTGCATGGACAAATAATGAAACAGAAGGTGCTTGTTTGCTTCGACATCTAGAAATCCACGCAACCCATTAATGTATTCACTGGAAATTCTCTTGTCGGGGTACATCCATTGCCGATTCATCTATAAAGCACCGCCAAACAATTTTAAGTATTTCAGAATAAAAAGTCATACACAAATTTAAAGTCTGCATTTACAATCCAATAAATAATTCTAATACTATTTATATATTTAATTATGACATATGCTCAAATAAATAATTATTATTAAAAAAATAAATTGTCACATACAACATCTCATCCAACTAACACGGCACATCCTTTCCAATCAACTATTTAAACGATAAACAATGCATATAAATAGAAAAAACCTCATTCCTAGCTCATTATAAAGTGCCAAAATACTCTAATTTCAACCGATAAAACTCAACAAAATAAGCATGAATCAAGGGAGGATGAAGTAACTAACTTCTAGACCACTTCAATGAGTCAAATCACGAAAATAAATCGCAAAATAGGGCAAAACTCCCTAGGCGCCATGGATGAGTGAGAGCTCGAGTTGGAGAGTGGAGGGGAGTGGCTCGGGAGGAAGAAGGAGCTGATTTTTATGGGACATTAGTACCGGGTGGGCCGAATTAATGTAATTAATAGACGGACGAGAGCCGGTACTAATGTGGCGCCACATTAGTACCGGCTCTGCGGCCGGTATTAATGTCGCACATTAGTAACAGCTCTATACAGGAGCCGGTACTAATGTGTCACGGCAGAGCGCTAGGGACCCCTTCGAACCCGGTACTAATGTACATTAGTACCGGGTTCTCCGAGTACTAATGTCTTTTTGGCGGGACAAAGGTTCATTCCCTAGTAGTGGCGGTTTTCCGTAGTGTAGCCAGATGCCGGAATATAATAGAGAGAAGAATAATAAATCAATTGCAATATCAATTATTACAACTTGAAAACCTTGGGGACACCCTTTCTTGTCAGTGCGCGTCTCCTATGTCTCGACGAAAGGAGACGCCATATCAGCGTCCTCCCTGCTCTCGACCAAAGGAGACGATCTTGTCAAGACACGCCTCCTCTGTCTCGACCAAAGGAGACGATCTGCGCACGGCGTCTCCTGCATCGACCAAAGGAGACGCCATCATCTGCAGGCGTCTCCTCTAATCGACCAAAGGAGACGCGTCGTGGAACTTGTCTCCTCCTGTCTCGACTAAAGGAGACACGTTGTCTACTTTCACAAAAATTAGGACCAGCATCCACATTCACAAAACTCCACAAACTGAATAGAAATCCACAAGATTCACATGCATGTCATCAAAATTCAGCCATTCAAGATCCTCTTCTAACAAGCTAAGTAAGGTTCACAACAATATCATCACAGTCCATGAGGATTGTATCAAATACAATGCGAGCCATCATAGCATCATTAATGTGAAATTTTCCTGAGGGTGTGATCACCTAGTCCATGAGGAATGAGGCAGTTCTTTCCCTAATGTGGAGCAGCGTGCAGTGGGTGACAAGTAGGTATGTGAAATGCCTGAATATAACAATGTAACAAGACATATGTGGTTAACAAACATGTGCAGTACTAATAAGCAAGAACTGTGCTCAGTTGCAGGTGTTACAATTGCTGATCCCAAGAAAGTACCTCAGGGTCCTTAAATTTATTTTTTACTATAAGCATGTGATAGGCACAATAGAAGCCGCAGACTCTGGATTTGTAAGGTTGTTGGTGGCACTGCGATAAATATACATAGACAAATAGTGGTGAGAAGAAATAAACTCAAGCTTTAGTACTAGCTTCCACAGGAAATACTAAGTAATACATACATCAAAAGCCTTCTCATGGTTCAAGGTCAGCGGGCAACTTGTTGTCATCGCAAAGAACTATTCCAAGCACTACAACAAAACATGCAACAATGGTTAGGGCACCATTAATAAACTCCGCAGAGTTTGTTGAGGAAGTTTGTAGGTTAAGAAAGAAAATTAACTTACTCATCAATGGCAAGTACCAACTCGGAGAAATTAGTGCCTAGGATCCTATATGAATCAAGATACAAGACCGTCTTCTGCTTTGGAAAGATCGCCACTGCAATCTAGTGCTCCCCAGTGTTATAGCAGGAAATGATGACTCTCTTTTTAGCATATGACTGGTAGGCACGTCAGATAGGATACAAAAATCCAGCTTATTTTGTATATTTGACATGCTAAAGCATTCAGGATCAAGGAAGGCAACGGGTTCCTTCTTCTGACTTTCTACAGCCATATTCCTAATATTAAGAAAAAACAAAGTGTAAGGAGGCAAAATACATAGTAAAGATGAACTGAGGTAGAAAGCACATTTAGATAGAAAATGATTAGTGAGAAGCAGATTAAATTTTAAGCAACTTACAGGATGAAACAGCAGAGAAGTCCCATATCCAAAGCATCCAAGTTTAAGAGATCGTACAAGTCGATGAACAACAGCTCATATTTTTCATCTTCTCTCACGTGCCACCTGCCATATACTATGCCCTGAATCATAGATTCATCCTTGTCCTTACAACGTCCCATGTAGAAATTGTGGAGATTAGTGACAGAAGGAGCAGTATTCGGATGCTTGAGTTCAGCAGGACTGAGCATTTCATCTCCAAATTTGTAGTGTGGGTTAATATGAGTCATAGTAACATTGGCCGCCTTCTTCTTGGCGTTTCTCTCAGATGGCTTTCTGGCAGGCTTCTTTTCCTCCTGCTTTGAGATGGTCAAGAAGGCTTTTCTAGGCTTCGAGACCTTTTATTTTCAGCAATTTTCGCTGCTTTGAGATGGCTGAAGAAGGTTTCTCAGATCACTTTCTAGTAGACCTTTTATTTTCAGCAAGTTTCTTTTCCTGCTGCTTTGAGGTGGCTGAAGAAGGTTTCTCAGGTGGTGTCTGACCAGCAGCTATTACAGAGATTTTGGGCCCAGATGTACCTGCAGCTTTCTTCGAACTGTCGTCGATAGATTTCTCGGCATCAGCCAACACATGACTCTGGGCTCCTGCTTTGGCATCATTGTTTTGAGCACTTTCTTTTGGGGATGGAGGTTTTGTTCTTTCATGAGGAGAAGAAGGTGGGGATGTAATTTGCGTTTCTGGGTCTGGAGGAGGAGGAGGTGGGTTACCAGGTGGGGAATGAATCTGTACTGTACTTTGCTTTTCTGGGGGTGGAGGAGGAGGTGGAGGTGGGTTAGCAGGTGGGGAATGAATCTTTTCAAGGAGTGGAGGAGGAGGAGGAGCTAGGAAACCATGTGAGGAAGACTTTTGTCCTGTAGTCTGTGAACCAGAAGGAAACTATACCATAGTGTGCGAACAAGATTTTGGAATTGGTGCTCCCTTGACGTGAATGTGACACCTCTTCCACTGTATCCTCTGGTGTAGAGCTTGTCCAAGTGTCGTCACCTCGTCATTAGGAGGGTGTTCCAGCACGTGATCCCTAAAGACATCATATACATGCAGCACTTGACCACGGCACGCCTTCATGAATCGACTGTGTAGCGTAGTCTCGCTCTGGTTGAACCACACTAATTGCAGCTTCACATTCAACACCGTGAAATATGATCCATAGGCCACAGTCTGTGGGTTTAGTCAATGTGCCTATAAGGTCTTCCTGTGTGGGGGAAGCAATGTGCACTACCTCTGTCGACAACTCTGTAGCGCCGTTGATCAAACCTACATTATCTGCGGACACACAGCTGCTCTTCAATTCGGTGGGTGAAGGGCTTGTGCGATTGGACACTGGTGCAAACACCACCTGGCACCCTCGTGCCATCATGTCAAGCATATCCTTCTCCATCTCAGCCTTGAGTTCTTGCTTGATTTCTTCCTTCATCTGCTTATCAATGATGAGTCAAGATCGCCCTCTTCCTCTTCCCCAGACATGGAAGCGTGCTGAGGCCATGCAAACTTCCAGCCCTGGTAGCTGGAGACACCATGCACATGACCTGGTTGTTCGGGGCGGCCCAAGCACTGACTTAGCACATCATTCTCCCTCAGCCATGAAGTCAATTCTGAAGATTCTGCATGTGCATTCTTTTCCATGATGTCTGCAGCCACACTTTCATTTGCTACTTTGTTGTACACTATCTTGGCAACACCGTCTTTCACCACTAGGTTACTCCTTACTCGCACCCAATTCCTAAAACGATCATCAGTGATGGCATCATATGGGTTGGCGATCCCAGCCGTAGCTAATTTCCTGTCCTCTTCCTCCCACTGTGGTAGTTTCCCACAATAATCACCGGACCCATCTTTGTGCTCGTTTGTGTTCGGACTATCAAGTGACTTGAACTTGCCACTAACAGATGAGGCTTCCTCAGTTTCCTGCTATTTCACAAACTCTATCCACTCTTCCGACTTGATAAAGTCGTGCTTTCCAAATGGCTCGAGTCCTTTTCTGACAAAATCTCGCCTAAGCTGAAATCTGAATTGTCTCCATGCCTTGGCTGCAATCTTCCACAAAAGCTTGAATGTCTGCTCTTTCATGTCTTCCTTGAACTCCAAGTGTTTCTGCATATAGGTTTTAAACAAGTACCACTTTTGTTCATCGCTTAGTTTTTTTATTTCGCAAATCCAAAGGTATCTTTTTCTAGCAATGAGCCTGCAAGCGCACGAACCTGCGCTTTTGTGTCAATGGTACTGGCATCCCCCTCTCTCAACCTCAATGACTACCATTTTGTCTCTTGGCCACTTTGCCACTTTGTCCTTGGCACTGCTCGGCCCGTAGCCCCACCCACCGCTCTTGTTCTTCACTAGCGTGGCATATCCATCTTCTTCATTATATGCATCTTCTTCAAATTGCCCAGTCTATAGTCCTCACAGATTTATCATGTGAATTAATTGTCAAGGGATTATGAGAAAGGTCAGCCTGTCCAAGAATAGCATAAAAAGCAGACCATACTGCTAGCTCTCCCAGTGAGACATGCTACAATAGGAGACAAGTAGAGCACATTTTAGTTAACCATGCATAACCTAAGCATTTATCTAATCAACACCCACGTAATGTGTACAAGACCATACAAATGAGAAAATAATTACGTAACTAGTTTAGCCCACTATAATCTCATTGGTTCTATGGTAAACCATTAACATAAATGCAATATTCAGAAACCAAAAAATTAGTTCAGGCAATGCGACCTTACCATTTCAAAGAGGAAGATGCTCGTTGCCTCTGTTGCTGATGAGGTACTTATTCAACTTGGAGAGAATGTCCAAATGTACATATGGAACAAGAGGAAAACCAAATATAAGAGTGAATCCAAAGGAAAATGCTAAGTATACATTTTGAAACTCGAAACCCTAACTGAGCATCAGTGGCGGAGCCAGAAAAAAAATTAGCTGGGGCGACACCTAATGACGGACAAAACCAAAATGAAACACACACCAATTCACACATCTATATGCTGCAGTTAGCACAAATTTTAGCGAAAATTTTCAAAATGTAGTCTTAAATTTGAAGAACAAAGACACAAATTAGCAAGTACTAAGGTCCTATGAGTCATGGCGCCATCTAGAAATACTACTGAAGCTTAAAAATATCGTCAGAGAAGAAGGAACATAGTCGAGTTAGGGCAGATTAGCTGGGGCGGCTGCCCTAACTGGCCCCAATGTGGCTACACCACTGCTGAGCATAGTCAAGAATGTATCTTAATGATGTAGGAGGATTTCTAGCATGCAGTTCACCTTGTCACCATCGGAGGAGGGATCTCTAGTCGCCACGTCCTCGCGTCGACCTCGTGGCTGGATCCCTCCTCCTCCTCCTAGTCGTCGTCACTGGAAGGTGAGGGGTGGAGTGGTGTGCGTCTCAGCGAAGGTGTGTAGCGTGCGTCGCGTCGGGGGGAGGGTGAGGGAGGAGAGAGGGTGATGGAAGCGCGAGGGGCGAGGGGAGGAAGCGGCAGCGGCGTAAGGGGGAGAAAGACGACGGCGCGAGGGGAGAGTGAGGAGGCGACTGCGTGAGGGAGGCGTCTTTCCCTACTAACCCTAGCGCGAGTGGGCGTGTGTGTGCCTTAAAACTGAAAGGCCCAATATTATTAGGAAAATGTGTCAGGCCGTGGCTAGTTCTGTTCGAATGAAGAACATTTCGCTTCATTTTCCCCTTTTAATCTGCAATCAAAGATTTGAATCACATATTTCTCCATCATTCGTAATCCAAATTTGATGATATTTCTTTCTGTTTTTTTCTAAAATAAACTTCTATTCATTTATGGCATTGTTTCGTATATAACTCCATTTCCTAGATGTTGTTTATACGCCTTTATCTTGTTTCTTACAAGTAAAATATAGAAATAATATTTGTTTTATACAACCATTACTAATGAAACTTTGTATTTTGTAATGTTAAGGTGAACACAAGGTTGTGTTAAAATTTCAAATGTATATGAGTTCGAACATGTTGTGAAGTATGGAAAACTTCAGTGTTGAAGTATAACATTCTAGGAAACTATGTGAGAGATGTACACATTTGTACACAAGTATGATCTTCCTTTTGAGAAACCATTTGAAATTTTTATGATAAGTTTAGGCACCCAAATTATGTTGCCAAGTCAATTTGTATAATTTTTAGACCAACTTAAGACGTTATTAGAATTATTATATCCCAACCATGAGATAAAAATTCGAATTTTTATAATTTTGGTTACACAAGTGTGCTCAGATATTTTATTCGAATACTAAATGACCAACTACGAATTGTTCGTATTTTTAATGAATTTTTAGGTGCTATTTAATGGGCTCTAATATTTGAGGGAAGCAAGTTTCATTTAAAAAAAAAATAGTGTGCCCACGCCCATTGTCGGTAGCCTATATAAAGATAACCGCGTTGCGCCGCTCGAACCCACCTGACAACAAATGAGACGCGGGGTCTCGAACCCGCGTCGGAAATTACTCTCGATTTTGGAAAATGAATATAACATCCCGAATGGGATAAGCGCAAAGACACACGACGCCTCGACCTCGAGCTCTCGCTTCTTCCCGCTGAGCTCCACCGCCCGCCCTTCCTTTCCCCACCGCGTCACACACATGTCGACCACGCCCGATTCAAATGCCCGGAGGTGGACGTGGCAGAGTAGGTTTCAAGGTGGCGGGCAGCCGCATTCACTCCATTGGCTTGGATCCGCCGGTGAGCTAAGCGGCTTCCCACCGGTCCTTGCGGTTGTGGTATGGCTTGGGTGGTGGAGGAGGACGCGAAGGAAGGTGAAAACCACGGTCGTCTTTATTTCAAGTGTGCGAGGAACGTGGTGAGTAGTCTGAGCTGTGATTTCCCAAATCTGAGTTAGGATTCTTATGTGCTTTTGATTTGCAGTTCCCAAGCTTTGTGGATATTATCGTTTGAGAAGGAGTATCTCCGGATGATGCTAAAGGATGGCGTCGTATCTTTTCGACCGTCCGAGCGTGACGTGATCGATGAAGTAGTTGATTCAGTGGATTGTCAACTTGGGAGCGACAATCAGAGGAAAGCACTGGACGACAAGAAGAGGAAGAAAGCCTTTGGAGGAGAAGATGGACAATGTGATCTGGAAGATGAACTTGATTATTGTGGGTGATGTTTGTGTAGTATTTAGATGTTTACTGGGGATGTATGCTGCAAAGAAGTAATTGTGATGTGAAAAGTGGTGCTTTAATTTGTTTCATCTGTGTGAATGAGGAATGAAAAATTTGTCACAGATGACAAACTTAAATGTATGAATGAAGAAAATGGAATGGAATGACAATTGGGTCACGAATCTTAATGTGTCACATATCACAAATTTCATCAATTCATCTGTGTTCACATTTCAGTGTGAAATTAACCAGCCTGCACCCGCGTCTCCAATGATTTTATACAGAGTTTTTCGAAACTCAGAATCTTTTCACTAACAAATAGAGTAACAAACATTGCAATTCATTGTTGCCCCGCTGCCACTCTGCCCTGCCACTCTGCCATTGTTAGATGTAGTTCATCACAAGTTCAACAAACACACAAGAGGAACACATATTAACAGAGGAACATGTTCATGACAAACAAGCAGAGTTCCCGATGTTTGACCAAAAGCCACTCTCCCCTGCCACTTAGATGTAGTTCATCACAAGTTCAACAAACACACAGGAGGAACACATATTAACAGAGGAACATGTTCATGACAAACAAGCAGAGTTCCACGAACAAGAGGAGAACATACGAGGAGGAACAAATAATTAAGCTAAGGTAGAAGACTTGTCGCTACCGCCGGAGGAGCCCCACCGTCGGAGTCAGAGCCGCTGAGGCCGCGTTTGTCACCGCTGGCCGATTGTCGCCGCCGTCGCCGCCACCGCCGCCGTGTCGCGCGCCGGGCGCAGACCACGACTCTCTGAAGGTCCCTATTGTTGGTATTTGTTAAACCTACATAAATATTATGATGGATAATCCGCAAGCAAACGGATACCGGTGAGCATGAAGGACCGAAAAGGGCGACCAAAGAGGGGGGGAGTGAATGAGAGCTGATAAAAATTCTTCCCTAAGGTCGAACTCACCTATACCCGATTGTCACTCCAAGTACCGCGACACAAATGAAGCTCCAAACAAGGCACACACAAGCCAAGAAGATCAACCGACAAGCCTAGGAGCAAAGAGCGAAAGCACCAAAGCAAGAATTAAAGGACTTGAGCCGCTTCCTCGCGACCGTCCGGAAGACCAGTGACTCGCGAGGAGGGCGCGGACATCGCAGCGGCTCGCGGATTGTCAAAAGCCACCAGAACCTCGAAGGGCACCGAGAAAACGGACCGTCCGTGATGGACTGACCGTCCCTTGTCACCGACCCGACACTCTAGTATGGACCGTCGCAAACTTCGCACACCAAAACCAACCGACTCGGATCGAATGAAAGACTCTCAAGAACACGAAGAACACGAAGAACATTGGCTTGCACTCATGGACCGTCCGAGGCGGTGATGTCCGCCAAAGTGCAGAAAAATGCGAACTCGGAGTCAACTCTACCTTTCAGATCTCCCAAACGGCTAGAGCACTTGAGACAAGATTTTGGGGAGATGAGAAGCCACACAAGGAAGCTATGCCCCAAAATCTCGACTCTAACTCCCTAAATCACAATTGGATCACACGAACCACCACCATGAACTCGGCTCCAACCAAAACGCACGAATGAAGGCTCCCCACGGCGTTTGAGGGGTCAAGATCACACACAAAGATGCGCAAGGCATCCACCCATGATCCTCAAAGAAATCCGAGAAGAAACACACCCAAAATCACGAATCGAGCAAGAACGAAACTCCCAAAAATAGCCCCAAAAAAAATGACAAAAATCAGAGGACTAGGAGATCACCGCCGAATGCTTCCATACATCCGAGGTCGAGTCACAAGAGTCTAGCAAGGAATCCAGAGGAAAAGAAGGAGAAATCATGGGGAGAAAGCCCTAGAGTCCTAGAGCGAGAGATGCCATCCACCTCTCCGCTATTTATACGAAGTCCATGAGGGAGGTAAATGACCACGCTACCCCTACTTGAAATGAAGATACAACCCCTCGGGCATTTTGGTCAAGACTTCGAGAACGCTTCCACGGCCACCTCGAAACCCCGTGATCGCCACGCCTCCGCCTCAAGCTTCGAAGCTCCCGGATCACCGCCTCCCGTCGCCTCGGCTTTTTAAGGCCCAAACCAAGAAACTGCCCACCGATGGTTTTGTGGGCAAACCAACAAACCCCACATGCAAGCGGCTCCAACCGCTACCTTGCACCGACCATGTTCACGACTTGACCGCGCCTTTACATCAGACGGCCGGACTTGACCCATCGGCCACCGGGTCCATCGAACCAAGCCTACTTGCCACATCACCAAGGCCGCCAAGGCCTCGCTTGTTCTTCACCGCACCGACACGAGTCAAGCCGCAACCGTACCTGCACACTTAGCCAAGCATCACATTCAACGCTGTCAATCACTCATCACTAAGGAGCGAACCTCCACCGATCTTCGACACACGGTCCTCAATCTCCCCTTGATGAGTGCATTCACAACACCCATAGTAACCATGATAGAGAAAAGAAAAGAAAACAGCGAACATACCTCCAAAGCTAGTGATCCAAAGCCAAAGAACAAGCGAAAACCAGATCACTCGCCAATCCAAGTCTCGCCCCTAAGACAAGAACGGGACACGAGAGAACAAAGCTCACAAGGAGCACACCAAAGCACAAAACTGGAAAAATCAAAGGAGCTCCGCATATATGCAAAGCAAGTGCAACCTCTTCTTCTCAAATTTTTCTCCTCACATGCAACATCTCACAAAGGCATACCAATTTTCCACAAAATCTCCCAATGCATGAAAATTCTCCCCAAATGCATACAACATCTCCCCCTTGTTGACAATACATGAATCAAGGTGTATGAAACTCTTCCCCTTGTTTTCATGAAAAATGCATGTCAAAGTATATATACAATCTACCAAGCTTCTCAAATATACAAAGAGCACAACAAAATGCTACAAATGAGACATAGAGCAAGCAAAGTAGATATGGTGTAGTTATACATTGCCATCAAGAAGGTAGAGACATATAAGCCTGTGACATGGCCAAAAGTAATTTTAAGCAATTTTCACAAAGAAACATTCATCTCATGAGCAAGACCCTATCTATGCCAATTTGAACACAAAGGCACTAGATCATCCAAAGTTTATGCAAGATCACAAATTCTCATTGCAAGATCATTATAAATGCCCACAAGCTACTCAAGTCATGTTAAAGCCACCGAGCCATGTGTCTACTTCTTAAAATGAGACTTCTCATGGTAGACAACATGCTATGGTTTAGCACCCAAGATATGATTATCAAAACACAAAAACATGATTAGGAGCTCATTTTTCGGGCAATTCACACACCAATTTCATTTCAAGTTTAAACATGGTACATGAAGTGCCTCGTAAAAAAGAAGCTTATGCTCCTCCCCAAGCAAGCAAAAGGGCTAAACATTTACAATGACAAAGGGTCTTTGACCCCAAGCAAAGAGAATATGATCCTCAAGCACAAACTAAGCATGATATAAGCATTTAAGCACAAATTGAGCATAGACAAGCATCTACTGAGAGAGGCAATTTTATCATTTTCACAAAAAATGCTATCTCATCATATATGGCAAAACCATCAAGAGCATAGCATTTACATCCACAAATTACCAAACATGCACATATCTCATCCATAGCACATCAGTGATCAATATATATAAGAGAAGCTCAATCCTAGCTTAAGTGATCCAAAGATGGCTATCCTACGTGTTTTGCAAATTAAAATGCATGAAAGGAATGCAACAAAATTAACATATGACACATATATACATGAGAAGCTCCAAGACCCGCTAGAAAGGAAAGCACACCCAAGCTCACCGCAAGCGAGTGAAGGTGACTTGGTCAAGCGGTTTGGTGAAAATATCAGCTAGCTGGTCTTGGGTAGAGACATAAGACAAATATATGTTTCCCTTTTTCACATTGTCTCTCAGGAAGTGGTACCTCACTTCTATGTGTTTCATTTTGGAGTGGAGGACAGATTTTGGCTACGCTTATGGCACTGGTGTCACGAAAAGTGGAACCCGGGAGCACTCCTCTCCAAAATCACTGGTATAGATCATCCAAAGTGGAACAACAACTAGCGCACTACATACTCCTCAGGGCTACACTCGATTGTTTGCAGATGACCAAGAGACCAAAGAAGAACCAAGGAACTAATAACACCCAGTAGACTTGCATCCAATCGACACCCAAAATCAGATCGAAAAACCCATGAAGCGAGTGTCGAGGAGGTAGAGTACCAAAGACCAAACTCAGTGTAGTTCAAGAAAAATCCGCTTGACGGCTTGCCGATGGTCCCTATGAAGCTCGAAAAGAGCGCATGCACACACCGTATGTCCGGCCTCATCACGCCGAGTAGAGGAGGGAGCGATCATGTTCCGTACTCCTTGTCCGGGTTGTCTCGCCCGCGTCAAAGCCGTAGTTGTACTCATCGTTAGTCGCGGCTTGGAGTCGTTCATGCCAAACTTCTTCACCATGTCCCTAGTGTACTCGAATGTACAAACGTCCCATCCTTGCACCGCTTGATCCGAGACCCAAGAAAACTGCCCATCATGGACATCTCAAATTCCGCTCATGTCATCTACAAATCTGGCAACAAGATCATGAGAAGAGCCACCAAAGATTATGTCACACCCTGAAATTTTCAATTTTAAGATGTGAATAGGAATAATAATTAAATAACAATTTTCTCATAATTTTAAAAGTTTTCCAACATTTATTTTCTTTACAGGAAATATAGAATAGGAAAAAGACTCTTGTTTGTTTTTTAAATTAAATAAAATGTTTATGTGAGTGCAGCATTCATGCCAATGCATCTTGGTATTTATGAGTGTAAAAGGTTTTCAAATGCGTTTAGGTGCATACCAAACCCTTCCGAGAATTTTCTGGAATTTTCTAGAGTTTATTCTCATTTTCTCTGAGCTTATTCTATTTATTAGAAGGCTCTAAAATCTTTTCATGAGCTCCAAATATTTTATTTGAGTTGTTCATGTCTCAATCTAGCTCTGGGAATTTTCCTGGAATTTTTGAAATTTTCAAAGTATTTTTCGTGGCTTTAATGAATTATCTAGCTATTTCTAGTTTATTCTTTTCACGAAAATGTTTTCTGAAAATAAAAAGAAACTCTTTTCTTTCACCCTCCTTCCTCTCTCTTTCTTCCCAACCTTGCACAAAGATCGCAATCTGCGCTCCCGAACTCCTTGGCTCGCCTTTACACTTCACCATAGAATTGCCTCATTCTTCCTCACCGTCATCTTTTTTCGGCCCAGTCACCTCTCGCTTCGCACCAAGAAGGCCCACCGGCCCATATGGCGGGACCTGGCCTCCACGGGAGTCTGGCGCCGCCGGCCGTCTCGGCGTTCATGTCGTGTGCCACGGCCTCGCCGCATAAACCAACCCAGCCTCATGCTGCCCCATGCTGCCGTGCTCACCTGCAAGCGCGGCACCGGCCGCCAAGCATCACTACACCAACGGAGAAGACCACCACAAGGTTCGCCGGGACATGCCGCAGCTAGGAGCTCCTCCCATCGAGATGCTCAGCGCCGCCACGGCAATCGCCGCCAAATCTCCTCCGCCCATTCTTAAGGATGACCGAAGCCAACCTCGCTAGATTCCTCACATGAAGCTATTGAGCTCCGCCCGAGCTGCAGGGCATCATCGTGAGCTCCAGCCGGGACTCCCTCCGCCGCCGGCCGGATTCCGACTCCGCCCATCCTCGTGTCCGTGAGTGCTGTGCTCCTCTGCCTCTTCTCCACCCTATGCGTGAGTCACCCCTGCCTTGTCTTTTGATTGATGCTTTGTTCTTAGTATGCTTGTTTGTTTGCTTTGTATGCTTGTGCCGATGGTTGATGCGAGTAGAATGAGCGTCGAGAGCTTTGAAGAGCATGAAGATGAAGAATTCTGAGCAACATACTACCGTTAAAGGCAAGTGTGTCCTTGATCTTTTGTCCCAATAACTTTATTTAATCACCATATATGCTTTGCATTTAATATTGATGGTTTATCCTAGTCTTTATTATCATTCCTTGTCAACTGGGTTTATCTTTCCATGAAACGCTAGCTGCTTGGGTTATGGTGGTTTTAATGAACATTAATGATGAACTTGCTTTACTTTTATTTTATATATCTCTGGTTAATACAAGATCACCATGCTTAATCGAACATGGAGCACCACCGACAACAAGGCAACCACAGGCTATATGGCTCGCTTGGAATTAGAAACCTTGGTGTTGGGGTGACCTTACCTAATAAGGGCAAGGGGAGCATTTAGTTGGGGTATAGACTCGCCTAGTAGGGAGTTGGACTTGGCTACACGACCTACGGGGACTTTACTACACTCAACCTTCGGTTGCTTCGCATTGGGAATCTTTGTAAAGGCCTCGAGCATCCTATGCAATCACACCTTGGTAGTGTGGTATGATGCATCGATCGTATTGGGTTCAAAGTTCTTCCGAACTTTACGTGACTTGTGGTGAAAGTGTACAACCTCTCGAGTGAAAAACTAATCGATTAGCCGTGCTCACGGTCAAGAGCGGCTGGACCCTCACATGATAATTGAACTTGAAGATGGACTTAAATCGTTGTTATGGTTATATAGCCATATGCTTATGTATCTCTATGATAATTGTGGGTTGGTATATACTTATATCATAGTAATCAGTGATAAAAATTTGACCAACTAAAAGTGCTTAATCCAACACCCTTTCCTTGTTCATTTTGCATTCATACTTTCCCACACTTGCGAGTACCCATGTGCTCACCCTTGCTATAAACAATATTGGATAGAGAGGAATCTGCTATGAAGTTGTTGTGAAGATGTTTTGGTTAGGTACGCAACCCCAACACTGTGATGTTTGGTGCCTCGTTTCCGAGTTTAGCGTAATACTCATATAATCTTTCTCTTTCTTTCGTGATCCGTCGTTATTCACTGTCAACTATATGCATGAAACTTGATCCTGGCATGCATATAGAACTGCATCTGATTTTCTTAGGAAAAACAGGTGTGACAGAGTGGTATCATAGTTGTATCGACTGTAGGACGTAAGCCTAGGTAGCAATGGTCGTTCCTTAAGGTTTCGTTTGATCTAAAATTCATCACTACCTTTTCCTTGAGCTCTGTGATGAATATTCTCACTCTTTGACCATTATCTTCCCTCAATCCTTCTTGTTAACTCACCTTTCTGACTCCTTTTCATTCGCACTCCATTCTTTTGCAAATGATAAATTCTCTACCCTTGTCTATTTGTTTTCTCTCCCCTTGATCTTAATCGTGCATTCATTTTCTGTTAAAAGATCTTACCTGTTTCATGCAATACACCTCCTTGATTCATCGGTGCTATTGTTATTATCTCATCCTTTTATTCTTTTATACCCTTGATATTTCTTCTTATTCTTTAATAACCAATCTGTTCCTTGATTTCATCAGTTGTGTAATCTTGCCCATCCTACCTCTCCTTATTCCTCAAACAATGCTACTTTGGATTCTTCCCTTGACTTTTGATTCCAAAGAGTCTTTTCTGAATTAACATCCTTAGATGATCAATGACCCGTGAAGCTATGCCCATGCTTAGGAGGATACCCTATGACTATTAACAATGTTTAGCATCGTTCCTTTGACTGTATGTTGAGTGGTGAAATTCAGTGCTTGCATGATCATGATTGTTTATGGCAATGTTTGAGTTGGTTCTTTGAAGTGAGTGTTGGTGTATTGTGGGTCTTATATCTGCAATAACACCAGTTGCTTAGTGGGTTTTTCCTTTGTGCCTTCCATCTTCTTGTAATCTCTCTTTCTCTCTAGAAGAAGGAAATCGAAGCCCGCATCAACAAGCAAATGCTACTACCACTGCCACTACAAAGAAGATAGCAAGAAGATCTCACTCTACCTTCCTTCCTATCTTGTGCTTGTTACTATCTCATCTAGCTCTCTCGATGAAGATCAAATAACCAAGAAAGATGAAAACAAGATCAAACCCAAAGCAATACACATGTCTGGGCTTTCCAACTCATATGGCAAGTTTCACCAACAAAGATGATCTCCAATCAAAGCGCACAAATTAAAATAAACACCAAGACCACAAAATGATACCACCTAGCTTTCGGCCAAAGAATGGCTATCACGCATTGTCTGGCACTTTGAGCCGCTTCACTATTACAAGGAAGACCTGTCGCCGAAAAGCCTAACAGCTAACGCCTCCTCAGCCCATAGTCATTGTTGTAAATCCCGCTCACAAGAACCCTTGAGCCTTCTCCATTGTATGACTGCGCTTATTGCTACGCATCATAAAAAAGAAATATCATTATCATCAAAAAAGCAAAGCAAACAATGACTACACCCAGAGAGACCAAAGAAGAACCATCATAGTCATCAAATAACTATACTCCAATAAACAAAGAAATCAGCAGCTCGAATCTTCAAAAACGGGAAGACCAATAGACAAAAATCAGCGCCTCAAACCGTCAGCCTCAAAATGATCCACGATCCGCCTCTTTCTGCAGAGGGGCAGCCTATCCGCATGCATCTAAAATAGCCATTGTCCTCATAAACTTCAAATACATCTCACTTACATGTCCAACCCGTGTGATATTCATTGCTTTCATCAAAAAGTTAATCATGACACTCAAATCATCCAACCGCACCGCAACATCATGAGAAGAACCAAAATTTCATGCATGTATATCAATGGGTCATTTCTAAAACGCAGACAGGAGCTTATCAACTATGCCACATGGTCCCCATCCAAAAACCTCTTTCCAAGAAGCTCACCTGCCTCTCAACCTCCAACCACCTCTCACCTGTCAACCATATACACCTGAGTGGTTTTTTTCTCAAACCCTGGGGCTCACATACACTTCTTCCTCTATCACCCCATTCAAGAAAGCATTTGACATCCATTTGGTACAACTTGAACCCTTTAGCCACGCAAAGGCTAGAAGGATCCTAATTGCCTCCAAACGGCCATGAGCAAATGTCTCCTCATAGTCTATCCCTCCTTCGTTGAACCGCCACCAACCTCGACTTGTTTCTCACAACCATCCCATTCTCACCCTCTTGTTCTTCCACACCCACTTGGTACCTATGGATAAATTGGGTGGATCGACTAACACCTGACTGGTTTCTCTCAAAGTTCTCCAACTCTCATGCATGGAATTCACCCATTCTCGACAAAGCGTCAAATATCTTTGGGCTCAAACAAAACAAATGCAGAGTGAGCAATGAGAAGTTCCTTGACCTCGACCGTAGTGCTCATGAAGGTCACCAATGATCGTGGTGGGTGATCAACTACCGCCGGGAGCCTCACCGACACAATCTCCTCAGTAGCCACCGAACATAGTGGGTGGGGATGGTCCATCTCGATCGCCGTGAGTAGTGGAAGTAGTACACGATCACCACGGAGCACCACCATCATCGTCATCCTCCATCTCCATCCTTCTCATCCTCAAAGATCCTCGCCCAATCTCCTCGTCACCGCACACTCAAAAGCGTAAGAGCTATGGTATGTCTCAAGGTTACCTCGCAAGTCTCCATGATTCGTTAGTGTCAAGGTTAGTACACGATATGCTCTAGAGTGAATCGCATAACCAAGGAAAATACCATCCGAACATCTAGACTCAAACTTATCCAACTTGCCCTTCTTCAATGAAACACTTGCAACCAAAAGCTCTAAAGTGACTCACCTTGGGTTGTCGCCATGCATCAGCAAGAGGTCTTCTTAAAGCATGAAGGAAGATGCGATTTGAGACATAGCAAGCTGTGATTGACCGCCAAAAACGCCTAGGAGTCCTATGCTCATCGAGCATCGCCCCGCCATCTCACAAAGGGTCCGCTTCTTCCACTCCATTCGCAAGCAATGTATGGAGAAGAGCATCGATGATCGAGACCAAGATCACTAAAAAGGCATCAAAATGAGAGTTCCAAACTCGTGCCATTGTCATCAAGATAGCTCGAATGGCATCACCATGTCTCATTCTTCAACCTCAAGATCAAGTCCCGAACAAAGCCAAATGTCTCCTTATCCTCCAAAAGAAACCCAAGAGTACCTCAAAAAAATCATCAACAACCACAAGAACATACCACTTCCCACCAGAGAGCGAACACGAGCCGCCCAACCAAATCCATGTGCAACACTCACAAGGTCGCTGGCCATGACCGCAATGAGGGCGTGAGAAGCGCAACCATCTTTCCATGCCGACAAGAAGCACAAACCAAATCCTTCTCGAATTTCAACTTAGGCCCTCGACAAGATCAAGACCACTCAAGGAAAGCAACTCAAAGCTCAAGTGTCCCAACCTCCTATGCCATTTCCAAAGCTCACAAACACCAACAAAGCATCGAGGAGGACCAACAGATCGGGCAAGAAAGATTTGACCTGGGACGATCATGCATAAGATCGCCGAGAATCAAGCACACGAGAAGCACCCGACTTAAAACGAACCTCAAAACCTTCGTCAATTGAGAATCGATAACAGGTGTTAAAACCAAGTGACTTGACCAGGCCACACTCTTAAGGTCACCTTGCTACCACCTTCACCATACCTTCAAAGAAGCACTCGCC